>MSTJ01000128.1:0-38648 GCA_001956345.1 Ramalina peruviana | reverse complement strand
ACGGTGGAGCAGAGGAGTGAGAGGGGGAGTGATGCCGATGAGGGTGAGGGTGGTGGTGGGGATGGGGATGCGGAAGTGTGGGGGAGGGAGACGAGGGGGAGTTTGAGGAGGAGTATGGAGCAAGGGTAGAAGGGCGTGTATATTTCCGAGCCAGGAGTTCTGTGGTGGTTACATCAGTCATGGGGGTTTCGAGCGACTTTTCTCTTGAGTAATACAGTCTGGGTTCATTACAATATGCACCGTCAATCAAAAGAAACGGGTTCAACACAACTTGATTCGTATACTACACGTATCTGCACTACCTATCTACATAACCCTCACGGCCCATACCCCAACGGCTGAAATCCCGGCCCCGTCGGCCTATTTCCTTGCCCATATGCCCCCAACCCCGTCAACCCACTACTACTCCCCTCATCCCTCGTCAGATTCGCCATTCCCCCCCCATCCCCCGCCGTCCCATTCCCATTCCCCTTCCCCTTCCCGCCCCCTTTCGCAATCACATCAGCAATCTTCTCCGCGAACGCATAGATAGTAGCCTGCGGGTGCCCCGGCGGCAAAACCGGAAAGCTACTCGCATCCACGACCCTCAGCCCCGTAACCCCGCGGACATTGGCGTTACTATCCAACACGGCCATCTCATCGGTGTCGCGGCCCATCTTGCACGTGCAGGCGGCATGCCACACGGGGGCCAGACTCTCGCGGATGAACTGCAGGATCTGGGCATCGGACTGCACGGTCGGGCCCGGGATCTTCTCCTCGCCGAGCGTGATGTTCGACAGACCCAGGGACCAGACCTCGCGCTGGCGTTTGAACGCCGCGATGGCGAGTTCGATATCCGCGGGGTGGGTGAGCCAGTTGGGGTTGATGACCGGTGGATCGGCGGCGGAGGTGGAGTTGATGGTGATGTTCCCGCGGGAGAGGGGGGCGACGAGCGCGGTGGCGATGGTGGCGTAGTTGTAGCCGTCGCGGGGGTCTTCGGTGGCGAAGACGCGCTGGTAGCCCAACACGCCGGAGGCGGGCAGGAATTCGAGCTCGGGCCAGTCGGGGGGGAAGACTGCGAGGGCGTTTTTGGTGGCGGGGGAGAGGGTGGTGGAGTTTGAAGAGGTGGCAGTGGAGAGTTTCTCCCAGCCGAGGACGCCGGTGTTGCCGATGGAGAGGGGACCCGTGCTCTCGGCGTTGTAGGCGGCGATCCCGGCGGCGGTGAGGAGGGGATTGTTGAGGCCGGCGGAGTTGGTGAGGAGGTTCACCCGGAAGGAGGAGCCGTAGTAGGCTTGGTCCCAGAGGTTTTGACCCACGCCGGGGAGGTCCTTGATAAGGGGGATGTCCAGGGATTTGAGAGTGGAGGCGGGACCGATGCCCGAGAGCATGAGGAGTTGGGGGGATTGGAAGGTGCCTGCGGAGAGGATGACTTCCTTGCTGGCCGAGATGATTTGGGCAGTCGAGCCGGTGGTGATGTTTACGCCTGTCGCTCGTTTGGTGGAGTCGAAGATGATGTTGTTGGCAAGAGTGTGTTCGTACACATGCAGATTGGTTCGATTGACGGCGGGTTGGAGGTAGGCGGTTTCCGAGGAGGAACGCTTGTTGCCATTCGGGTCGATGGTTGACGGGCAGTAGGCAGCACCGATCAATCTTCCGCTCGTGAAGCCGTTGATGGCTGCTTGTCCAATCGCCTTGAAAGCAGGAATGATCCAGGTGCCGAAGGGGTCGTTGTAACCGCCAAAGGAGACCTGTACTGGGGCGGTTTTGGAGGTCAGAGTGTTGGTATCTTGGATGTTGGTACTGTTCGGCTGCGGGAATTGGGGTGGCGTGTATTGAGATGACTTCTCATAGTAGGGAAGAAGCTTGTCGAACGTGTAGCTTTGATCATCTACTTCGTCGGCCCACATCTGCGCCGATCCTGCTGTTTGTCTGCCTTTGGTCAATACTGACTATTGTCAGCATGGATTACTACTATACCTGTGATACACCAAGAAGTTCCTCGCAGATGAACCGCCCAACGTCTTGCCCCTAGCATAATGCATCTCTCGATTGTCAGCACCCTAATTGGGATTGTCAGCCTGACGAAATTCTAATAGCATTCATCGTCATACCGCTTGAGGAGTGGTTATGAAGCCCCAGTCAATTGCGGCAGCGGAAGCGATATCGGCTGGGGATGTTCCTGCCCCAACAGTGCCATAACCTGGAATGACGCTGATATTGCCATTGTCAACCTCATACCTCCCTCCAGCTTCAATTACGGCGACACGGAGAGCGGGATTTTCGGACAGTCGCGACGCGATCACCAATCCAGCAGTACCACCTCCGACAATGACGTAGTCGTACGTTGCATTCTGTTCTGTGGAATGGGATGGTGCCCGTCGCACTCGAGGGCCACTGTTCCTCGAAGATGGGACAGCAGCGATGGAGGTAACGAGCAGGGCAAACGAGGTCAGTAATGAGAGATGCATCTTGGCTGGCGGTCAACGATCAGGTCGCATGGAGGGAACATGTGCCACTTCTATACACAAACGGAAAGACGGCACCAATTCCGGGGTTTCATCGCTCGTAGATGATCGCATACACTCGCACATGATGGACAGATGAACGCATGGTAGCGTGACGGCAAGCGAGAACCCTTGATATGATTGTCGTAAACATGTTGACAAATGAAAAGCCAAATCCGTGACCAGTATGGGGCGAATACAATTTTCGAGGTGCCATCTGATGTATCACCAGCAAGTTGCCACTGTCTTGAATGTCAGTTGAAATGAAACACCCGCCGAAGCGCATTCTTGTCAGCGATTGGGGAGAAGTGTCCCTTCGAGACATCGCGTTGTTTTCCGAGACCTGATGCGATTCCGATCGTTCCTGACATGCGCGGCGGAGCGATTATTGTGGGGTAGACAAGCACATTATGCGTGGGGCTGGGTTCGGTTGGGGCGAAATCATGCCAAGGTCCTTCAAAGTCTCATTTCAGATGGTGGCTGCATTGGGTTGTCGGTCCTTGATAGTGTATTTGATCTTGTTATCGCAAAGGCGATGGCGCAAATGCCTAATGGAAACCCCATGCTTGTGTCCAAGGGCGGCGAGGGAAAGCGACTCTGACATGCAGGCCTAGGGAGGCCTAGAGGAAGCTTAGAGGAAGCATAGAGGCGACCTGTCAGCTTCGTGCATGAAATGATGTGACCCTGCATACCACTAATCCGGATTTTGAAATGCCGAAGGATTCATGCACGTCCAATCCTTCAGTCTCTTTTGGTTGCACGTCAACTGCAGCGCGAAAGCTTCGCTCATCAATGGCAGGAAAAGTGTGCCAGAAGGGCGGGTCTATATATTCAACAAGACATGAGATCAGCCGGGTGCTGGTGCAATGTAAATCTTGAGATATTCCTAAAGGGGAAAGCTGAGTTCAGCTTCAGCCTCTCGAGCTCAAGTCTCGGATCGTTTGTGCGTCTGTGCTGTGCTGATTCGGCTGCCTGCTCAAGCCCCAATGGAGGCCGTTGAAGAAACCATATGCGCGTGCAATGACTGTCCTATGAAAAACGTCCAAGGCCTGCTCCTCCGATGCACCTGCCCCATGCTCGTAGGGACGAACTATTGTAGTACTCGCGTGTACTGTTTCTTGTTTTCTTGTTCGTCCACCAATGTATGTTAGGTGAAGACACTCGATTGACCCCTTTCAACCAACGCATGAACGTATGTCCCACGCTGTGAAAGATGCCTCAAGCAACAAGTCCACCAGTAGATGCAGGAAAGCGGCTGCTTCCGGTGCTCATAGATGACATCGCAGCCTCAGATCCAGAGCGAGTCTTTGCTTCCATACCTCAGGCCAACGACCCCTCGGCTGCTTTCAGAGATGTCAACTTCGCGGATTTCTCCAAAGCGATTGATCGCTGTTCGTGGTGGGTGAAAGAGCAGCTGGGATGCAGCACCTCGTTCGAGACAGTGGCATACATTGGCCAGTTGGATTTGTTATATCACATACTTGCCTTTGCCTGTGTGAAGACAGGCCACAAGGTGAGTGAGCCTGAATCACCCGATACTACTGGCTGATTGAGGATACCAAAGCTCTTTCTACCGTCGCCCCGAAATTCACTGGAGACTCAATTGATCCTTCTGGAGAAGACGGATTGTAAGAAATTCATCGTTCCGGATCCACCGCCGCCAGCCGTAAGTCAGTCATTGAAAGGCATTGAGTCTCTTGC
Source organism: Ramalina peruviana (assembly GCA_001956345.1). Taxonomy (NCBI): domain Eukaryota; kingdom Fungi; phylum Ascomycota; class Lecanoromycetes; order Lecanorales; family Ramalinaceae; genus Ramalina; species Ramalina peruviana. The sequence continues at coordinate 34,464 of MSTJ01000128.1, read as the reverse complement.
TATTCCAGACTTGGAGCACTTCCTCGAAACTGGTGAAACTCCTGCCTTCAGATATGAAAAGACGTTTGATCAAGCTCGTTATGAGCCTTTGGTTGTCCTGCACACTTCAGGATCAAGCGGTATACCAAAGCCAATCACGGTCGCTCATGGCTCGGTCGCCACCATGGACGCTTATCACCTTATCCCATCTCGAGGCGACCCCAAAGTGCTTGGTCCTTCCTTCAAAGGGACGAGAATGCTCATGACATTTCCCATGTTCCACATGGCGAGCTTCACCCTGCTTGTAGGCCTGGGAGTGTACTATGACGTTGTAGGGGTCTTGCCACCAGCTGGAGAGCCATTGAGTGCTATGCTTGTCGATGCGATTCTTCTCCAAGAAAACATTCAGGGTGCGGCATTGCCCCCATCCATCATTGTAGACCTGTACAAAAATCCCCAGTCGTTTGAGAGGCTGTGTGAACTCGACTTTGTCTTGTATGCCGGGGGACCGCTTCCAAAGGAGGTCGGTGATGCGCTATCGTCCAGAACACATCTCGCATCCACGTTTGGATCAACCGAGACGGCGTACCCGCCTTTACAAATTTGCGACTCTGCAGATTGGGAATACGTCTCCTACGGTCCGGTGTTTGGAAGTGATTTTCGCCCTGTGGGTGAGGGTCTGTATGAGCAATGGCTTGTCCGTCAAAAAGACCTCGACCTGTTCCAGAGTATTTTTGTCATGTATCCAGACCGACAGGAATTCTCCACCCGGGATCTGTACGAAAAGCACCCAACCAAGGCAGATCTGTGGCGCTTTCGTGGTCGCGCAGACGATCTCATTGTGTTTTCAAATGCAGAGAAGTTCAACCCCACCGATTTTGAGACTGCCCTGTCCATGTTTCCAATGGTCAAGTCGGCGCTCGTCGGTGGACAGGGCAGGTTCCAGCCCTTTCTCCTGATTGAACCTGGCAAGGATCTGAAAACGGTACAGGCTAGACGAGAGTATGGAGAAAGTGTGTGGCTTCTTGTTGAAAAATTGAACGAGACCAGCCCAACCTGTGGTCAGATCATGAAAGACTTCATATTGCTCTCGGAACCTGGAAGACCCTTCCCGAGGGCAGGAAAAGGCACGGTCCAACGCAAGGCGGCATTCAGATTGTACCAAAAGGAGATTGACAATCTGTACATCAGACCAGAGTTGCCCAAGATGCCACGCGACATGCTTCTTGATGGCGCAATCGATGGCCAGACGACTCTTCTAGGTTTCATGAGGAACCTAGTGAGATCACATGTAATAGACGCCCTCGACTTTGATGACGAAGCCGATTTTTTTGACCTTGGCTTGGACTCTTTGCACTTGGTCGACCTGGTCAAACGAATCAATGCCTACATCATCGAGTTCGAGCTAGACTTGCGCAAGGTCGATTCTGCCGTGATCTATACTCGACCCAGCATCAGGCGCTTGGTAGCCTTCGTGGAGGGTCGTGACAGTGATAACCCCAAGGAGGATAGGGAAAGCAGAATGCAAACAATGTTTGACAAGTACTCAACTTCCCCAACACGTCCCAGCGACCCCAAAGTGCCGCACGGCAAGAGTCTCACGGTATTGATGACTGGCTCCACCGGTTCCCTGGGCTCATACATCCTGGACCTGTTGATCAAGCACCCTGAAGTAGCAAGGATCTATTGCACAACTCGTGACCTGGCTGGTCCGGCCGCGCAGGAGAAACGCCTTCGAGACACAGGTCTTGGGGACCTCAAGCTGGAAAAGGTCAAGTTCGTGCCTTGCGATCTAGCGAGGTACCGCTTAGGTCTGGCGGAAGCGGTTCGGGAAGAGGTGTTGGATGCGATCACACATGTCCTCCACGTTGCATGGGATGTCAATTTCAATCGCTCGTTGGAATCATTCGAGGACACTCATGTTGCAGGTGTCCGCAACCTGCTGGACCTTTCGTTGGAGGCGAAGCATCATATCCACTTTTTATTCGCGTCAACGTTCGCCACCGCCACGAAATGGGGGCAAAACCCTGACCATGCGGTGCCCGAGAAGATTCTACATGACTGGACGGCAGCCCAGGAGATGGGTTACGCCGAGTCGAAGCTGGTTGCTGAACGATTGATCGATCAATGTGACCAGAGAAATCGGCTGAAAACGACGATTTGCAGGCTGGGGCAGATTGCTGGGCCGAGTGAAGGATCGGGCTCGTGGAATCGAGATGAGTGGATTCCCAGCATGGTTGCTTCCTCGATGCACCTTGGGCTTCTCCCGAAGTCATTGGGTCCACAGGATCGTGTGGATTGGATACCCGTCGACAAGGCGGCTAGGATTATTGTTGACGTTTTGGCGGCAGACCTGAACATCGATCATGAGAATAAGGGTGGCAAGAGGAAGCGAACGCAATCACCCATTAATGGCAACGACTCTGGGAAGAGCAGGCGCATAACGCGATCTGGAAAGGCTGCGTCCAACTCTCATCAAGGATCAACAATCGAAAGGACAAAAGTCCTTCATATGGTCAATCCATCCACCACGACATGGTCTGCAATGTGTGACTCCATTCAATCTCGCAGCAAAATCTCTCTTGACCGTGTCGACTTCTCCACTTGGCTCGAGACATTGCGGGAGTCAGCACCAGAGCACACGGACAAAGATGCTGTCCAAGTCAACCCAGCCCTGAAATTACTGAAGTATCTTGAGCTCCTCCTGGACCAGTCCTCCAACAGCCCCATTAAGTTTGAGACGTCAGAGGCAGAAAGACTGAGTCCGACGATGGCCTCCTTGGGGCCGGTCACTGGGGATCAGATGACCTCTTGGATGCGGCAATGGTAGATATCCACTCGAGCTTTAAAAGTTCAGACAGTCAAATTAAAATTTTACCTCCCCAATTCGACGCTGGATATCCTGGATACCCCTCAAATGGCCTAGTAGAGGTGACTAGGAGTGGTTCAGGATTAGTGTTCTTCCAAGACTCGCGGTCGTCCAATCTCGCTTGCATCACATCGCCGACTAGAGCTGCAGGTGCAAGTCACACCGCTCCATATGCTGGTCATCCTTCCTGCACAGGCCATTGGCTGTCACCTCGGGATGTGGCAATCGTGCGGAGCCTCTTACAATCCGTGGGTCGTGGCCGTTGCAGATGCTGCCAAATGTCGGTTCCAGATCGTTGAGCCAAGATCGAGCGACGCCATCCACACGCACTATGCGATCCTTCGCTCCAAAGGACGAATATACTGTCGATATATAGACATCGTGTGCCCGTCCATTCCTTGCTGACTGTGCGCGGCCGCTTCTCCTCGAATTAATCATTCAGCAGTCAATTTCCTAGCATCATTCCCTGAACTGTGATCGAGGATGGGTTACGATGCAGATGAGTATGAGAAAGGTGCGGACGGCATCGAGGCACCGGAAGGGCGGGGTGGGGTCGTGGTAGGGGTCAAGTACATTGGCACCCAGGAGGATCAGCACGACATGTCCATGCTTGGGAGGAAGCAAGTCTTGAGGGTATGGTTTGGTGAGATGATGAGGTGGCCATTCTGACCATGTCGTGCACAGCGAAATTTTCAATTCCTTTCAATGTTGGGCTTTGCGTCCGTACTGATTGCGACCTGGGAGCTGTTGTTCGTGTAAGTGGAGGTCAATTGTCCTGAAAGCGCATTCGTTGATCGTGCCAGAAATATGCTCTTCAACCTGACGGATGGTGGGACGGGTGGTATCTTCTGGGGCTATACCGTTGTCATCATTGCGTCGATACCAATCTATCTGAGCATTGGCGAGATGGCGTCCATGTTTGTGCTCCCTGTAATGTCGGTCTCTTTCGATTCTAAAGAGTCACAGGTCTCCCACTGCTGGCGGACAGTACCATTGGGTGTCCGAATTCTCACCTGCGTGGTGCCAAAAATATCTGAGCTATATCACTGGTGAGTTCATCAATATYGTGAGATGCAGAACCAAGAGCTGATGAACCAGGCTGGGTTCTGGCAACAGGCTGGCAAGGCTCGGTGGTTGGTCTTTCATTCTCTGCAGGAACCATCGTTCAAGGCCTCATCACCCTCAATGATGGAACGTACGTTCCTCAGAGATGGCACGGAACGTTATTGGTGATTGCGGCGGTGACATTTGCAATCCTCTTCAATACCGCTGTGGCCAAGAAGCTGCCGGTTGTCGAGATATGCCTACTCGCTCTGCATGTGGCCGGGGTGTTTGCGGTCGTGATTCCCTTGCTGGCAAAGGCGCCGTCATTCAACAGTGCACCAGATGCCTTGCTCCATTTCCAGAACCATGGTGGCTGGTCAACGATGGGCGTTGCCGTCATGGTCGGCTCCTTGACTCCTTTGAGCTCCATGCTTGGGTTCGATTGTGCTGTGCACATGTGTAGGTGCAGTCCTTGAATTAGACAGGCCCCATGCTGACAACATCCAGCGGAGGAGATCCGGGATGCCTCCAAAACACTTCCCAAGGCCATCTTCTGGGGCGTCGTTCTCAACGCGGCCATGGGCTACCTTACTGTCATCACGATCTGCTTCACCGTTACCGATTACAGCATCCTCGACTCCCCGACAAAATACCCGTTCATCCAGCTCTTCTACAACACCACGAACAGCCTTGCCGGTACCAACGTCATGGTCGCCATCATCATCATCACGCTCGTCTGCGCCGTGATCAGCGAAATCGCCACGGCCTCGCGGCAGATCTGGTCGTTTGCGCGGGACGGCGGGCTGCCATTCTCGCCGTTCTTGTCCAAGGTCTGTTGAAGGTTTTCCTACTTCCACTTCAACTTTTCCTGATACACAAACAGATACCACCCAATCGCCCTATCCCCCTCAACGCCATCCTGGTTTCTTTCCTCTCGGGCGTCTTTATCTCACTGGTCAATCTCGGCTCCACCACGGCTCTCAACGCCATCGTCTCCCTCACCATCTCCGCCCTGCTGGGTTCCTACATCCTCAGCATCGGCTGCATCCTCTCCAAGCGCCTACGAGGGGAGACTCTACCGCCTGCTCACTGGTCTCTAGGTCACAAGAAGGGGGCGGTGGTGAACGCAGTGGCGCTGGTGTTCTTGATCCCTTTCTTCGTCTTCTGTTTCTTCCCGACGAGCACGCCCGTGGATGACCAGACGATGAATTGGAATGTTGCCATGTTTGGCGGAATCTTGATCTTTGCGACGGTGTGGTACGCTGCGAGGGGGAGGAAGGTGTATGTGCCGCCGGTGAGGAGAGTGAAGCGAGATTTTTGAGCGCAAGAGGTAAGCCTTGATCAATCGATGATATTGGAAACAGGTATGTTCTTCTATCAGTCACTCATCAATTATTAGAACACCGAAAATGCTCCACCTTGGAAGATATCTGCTTGCACATCAAAGGACTTCCACTTTGCCTCCCCCCTCAGCTTCCGCTGACAATCTCCACACACCACTCGAAGGCACCCCTCACAGCGGAACATAGAGTGGGAAGACGAGATCCCGCACCGACTGCACAAATGTCCCCGCTCGGCCCTTCTCCAATCATAACCGTGCTCACACTTGACATTTTCGAAGACCCGCGACTGCCTCGGATCGTGATGGGCCTCCCTTTGCCATTCTGATTCATGGTTAAAACCTTCCTCTGCTTCCTCACAAAATTCATCTTGCCAGAGCTCTTCTTTCTCCTCCTCTGTCTCGATCCGCTCACTAAAATCCTCGAACAATTCCTTCGTCTCCTCCATCTCCGCTTCTCCCATCTTCCTTAAGAGCTCCTCCTCCTCCCTCAACCCTTTCTCCCTCTCCATCTTCCTCAACATCTCCTCCTTCTCCCTGCGCCTCGCCCTCCCCATCTCCGCATCCATCCATTCCTGGTCCATCTTCTCCCGCTCCTTCTTCTCCCACTCCTCGCGCGCCTTCTCCGCTTTCTCGAAGTCCTCCATCGTCTCCATCTGCGCCCTCCGAATCATCTTCTGGTTCTCCCACAGCCTCGCCATCAGATCCTCTTTCTCCCTCCACTTGGCCCTCACCTCTTTCAACCTGACTTTCCTCCCCTCCTCCCTATGCCTCCGTTCCGTCTTCCTCCTCCCGTCTTCCTCCTCCACCCTGCCCCTCCTCGCCGCCATACCGGCAATATTCCAGAACCAGGTCCGCGGGTTCCTGGCTTCCCTTTCGGCTTCCTGATCCGCACGATCCGCTTCATCCATCCCCTTCAACTCCTCCTCGACTTTGAAAATCGCCCTATCCAGCGGCCGCATCTCACTCTTCAGCTCCACCGCCTCCGCCGCCAGCGCAGATAGCCTTCGCTGCTTGGCCGCGTGGAATCGGTCCTGGCGCGCGGCTTCGGCGGCGTCGCGGCGGTCGGCCTTGGTGTGAGGACGGAAGCGGCCGGGGTTGGCTGCCGCGTTGAAGTAGCTGGGTTGTTGGTACTGGTGGGACTGGTACTGTTGGCGCCGGCGTTGGAAGAAGCCGATGTCGTAGGTGCGGCGCTGAGAGGGAGAAGAGAGGGTTTCGTAGGCGTTTTGGAGGTGGGATTGGGGTGGATGTTAGTCAGGGTAGATGTGATGGAAGAGCGATTGGTGGTTGAGGTAGAGGAAGGAGGTGGGGGGGGAGCGTGGCATACCAGTTGGAATTTGGCGGTCGCATCTTTCAAGCCGGGGTTGCGATCGGGGTGACGAAGGAGGGCGAGGCGCCGGTAAGATTTTGTGATGGCTTCCGGGGCGGCAGTGGGGGTAAGCTCGAGAACTTGGTAGTAGTTGTCTGAGTGTGCGGCGGCTGCCATGAGATAGGCATGCGAGTGGGCGTATTGGATGGTGTTGATGGGAGATGGGATGAGAGGTGTTGATACTGTGGAAGCTGTTGCGTGGGAATGCTGTCGAAGAGCAGTAGATGATAAGGCACGCGGTGGGTAACGACAGCCTAGGGACGGGTCTGTATAAGCAGCTCCGACGTGTGAATCAGGTTGGGAGATACTGTGCTGTATGGTCAAAAGTCGGGTGGAGTTTATGACAAGTATGGGAGGGAAGTCACGAGGCCGATGAAGTGTTGATGGCTTGGCAGTAGGAAGAAGCTCATGATGAATGAATGATGATACATATCATGCGGTCACGTGCGTATTTGATACCTCCCTTCTACGTATGATGTGGGACGGTCGAAGATGATATGGATGATGCTTACTTATGTCCTCGTAATCGAAGGATCAATGTCAACCCATACCTTTCATCCTTCAGAAGGCATCACTTGAAAATGACTTGCTCCATACATTCATTTGAGCGATCCTTCATCGATCAAAACAATCAAAGGAAGTGGAGAACAGCATCCACGAGAATTTCCGACTAGCTCAAATGAACGAACTGCGAAGACGAACATACTTAGAGTCACAGAGGCGAAGCTTCACTAGGAGCTTGCTTTGAAAACAGAGAGGACGACCACATACATAGCAAGATTGGTCGAACCGAAGTGCTGCCAAATCGACTCACCTCCCTAACCCAGAGCATCAATAATATTCACACCATTCACAGTCACCATCGGGGTGATAGACATTCAGATTATAATCCTTGCACTTCCGTCTGAATGGTCTCTGCCCTTCTCCTCGCAATTTCTGCCTGCAGCTTGAACACGCCACCTTCGAGCAGTCTGGGCACCTGAACGCGAATCGGGGCTTTACAGTCCTGCATTCGCTGCAGAATTGTCGACCATCGATCTTGTTCCAGAACTTCCGATGCCTGCATTCGGTCGTCTCATTCGTCTGAACATTCTGTCGCCCTTGATCACGCTGAGCACGCGCCGCTGCCTCTTTCGATCTCTGACGAGCTTCCTCCGCCCATCGCTCCTCTCTCTCCCGCGACTCTCTCTCCATTCTCTTCGCATATTCCTGAGCTTCCTTTTGCTGCCTCTCCCGCTCCTCCTTCTCCCGTTGCTTCTTCATCACTTCCGCCCGGAAGAGGTCCTCCTCTCTCTTTCTCCGCTCCTGTTCCTGCCGCTCCCTCGCTTCATCCTGCATCCTAGCCCTCCTCACCTTTTCCACGGCAGCGTCCTCTTCCGCCGCTCTTTTCTTCTCGATTTCAATCCATGATTTCATATTACCGATCTTTTTCAGCAATCCCTCGACTTCCTTCTCCTGCTTCACCACCTCACTCTCCTTGATCCGCCGGCTTGCCCCCCTATGCAACCGCTCCATCTGCCTCGACGATTTTTCTTGCTCGGTCTCCTCCGCCACCTTGCCGTAGATGGGAGTGGCCAGGTAGGTCCACCAGCTGTTCTTCGCTTTTTCCCTTTTGTCATCTTCGGCATCCAGCTCTTGCAACTGTTTGACAAAGGCTTCCAATCTACGTAGAACGCGATTGCTTTCGAACAGCTCATCTTCGTGCCGCTTCAGCTGAGCTTGGAGGGTGCGTATACTCTTTGCTAGAGTGGTGGCGCGCTGGTTCTCGGCTTGCGCCGCGGCGGCGCGGCGGTGTGTGGATTCATTGCGGGCTTTGATGCTAGGGTGTGTGCGGTCGTAGATCTGGCGCTCGGTGGGGGAGGAGAGGGTTTGGTATGCGTTTTGGAGCTGGCAAGAGAGGTCATGATCGTTAATACGAGAGGCAAACCCTCTACTTCCTCCACATCTTTTTTTCTGGGGTGGGTAAGGATGGTATAATGGACGGGTAGGTCTGTGTGCGACCTCAGCGAAGGGAGAGGGAGGGGACATCTCACAAGCTGGAACGCGGCTGTTGCATTTACACTGAGCAGATTTCGGTCTGGATGGCGGAGGAGAGCCAGTCGTCTATAGCTCTTGGTGATGGCATCTAGTGTGGCAGTTGGGGCGACTTCCAGGACAGCGTAGTAATCCTCAATCACCTCAGCAGGGGCCATTGATGCTCATTCTCAGTAGTCGCTGAGGGTAAGGGTCATTTTGCTGGGATTAAAGGATGTTAGTTGTTGTTGGATGGTGTTTGCCGCTACATACCTGAGAAGAAAGCTTGTTGAGAGAGAGAGAAAGTGGTAAGCGAAGGTGCTAGTCAGATGGGGAGCTTTCTGGAGATCTCCGTTAGCGAAGGTGTTGTCGAACAGTGCAAATTATCCGTCACGGTCAAGCAAGCGACTTCAGGCAGACACAAGGCTGAGCAGTGGGGTCAATGGAATTATCGTGACCAATGAGAATTCAAGTCTCTTGTATACGGGTACTTGCATGTATTCGCGCTGAACCCAGAATTACAGAAGATCTTGATCGAAGAGATATCCAGACTATCGACCGTTCACGATCACTGATGATCGACTTGGTCAATTAGATTCTGAGTACCCGTGGGTGTCAGGCCTCATACATTAGATTCGGCACTTTATGAACCAGCGTACCTGATCGATATGTCAGCCACTCATCCGTAATTGATGCATACATACATCTCTTTCACGAGTCAGTCATGTAATCTAGACCATCTGAGCTCGTCACAACCGATCCTGTCGCAGCGCTGGCATGGCTGAGCTCCTCCTCAGTAGGAGCTGCTCTGAGTATGTTTGGGGGGTAGTGTTAAATCAGAGGTCGCATCGTGACTTTTACATATGGCGGAGCGGCTCCCTCGATGTGTCGCAAAAGGGGCAAAATGCATAAGATATGAAGATGAAGAATTTGTCTTCAGAAAATAGAAATGAGGTGTCAAAGGGAGGTGAGATGCGGTACAGCGTCAAGCTCGATTAGGTTGAGACATTTCATGCTCTTCCACCCCACGACGAACAATGGGATGCGCAAGTGAAAGATGATGACCTGCTCTCGGAATCAAGGAACATGTGCTACACCATAGTCCCTCATGCACCAAGTCCTTTCAAGGACGCCAATACCCCCAAGCATCGACACCTCCAGATCTTCATTCATTCTCGGATACAGATGCCTAGCATTCGGTCGAACATCACTCGAGACGAGGTTCCAAGTCAAGTCACGCTCACTTGATCATTGTCACTGGTCGTGTTGCTGGAGAGATGGTGAAGAATCAGATTGATGGTACCGATGCAGTCATTGCCCCGGAAAATGTAGACGTAGAAGTTCCCATAGGACGCCTCATGGTCCATGTATTGGTTGAAGAAGGTCAACACACTGGCAGCCTCCCAGTAATCCATCCATGTCGCTTCGGCGGTGTTGTGCAATGGGTTCAAGGTCAGTGAGAGAGGCTCGTGAAACTCGTTTTGGGGCCCTGGAATGATGTCATAGATTGGCATCGCCTTCATTCGGGCTGCAAGTGCTCGCACACAGGTGGTCACGTCGTCCTTGTCGAGGACGAAGCGCGGATTCGGCCAAGCGACAACTCCTTTGAGTAGGGGTCTGGTGTTGGGGACAATGAAATAATCTGGACTGTCTGGCAGTCAGAACATATGGCAGGATAGGGAGACGGGCCAAGATGAAGACTCACGAATTTGAAACATTGTAAGAAGCGGTGGAAGAAGGACTGAGCCCGGTGTCACTGGTGAGATTTCCACTCGTGGTGACATTCCCACCAAGATTGGGAGCTATCATGTTCTCCATGTTGATGGTGGCAATATTGAGCACTCCACGGAAAACGTAGATATATAGGTTTCCATACGAGTCGGATTCCGCGATGAATTTGCTAAGAGCTGTAGACACCGCGATGCCTTCCGAGTGTGTGATTGTCGCTGCGCCGGTATCGAATGGCCACAAGGTGATTTTGAGTGGGTCGCAGTCTGTCCGTTCCGGGCCATGGATGAAAACATCTCCCGGGTATCTCCGCAAGATCTGGATGAGTAGGTTGATACAAGCTTCCACCACGATCTTAGTGAAGGTGGTCCGGGGCATCGGCCAGGCAACAACTCCCTTAATGATGGGGTCGGTATCAGGGACCAAGAAACTGTCTTTGCTCCAAACACTGACAATATGAACATACTAAGATCAAGAGCAAACGTGAGTAAGGACTTACTTTGAGAGATTTTGTGGGATAGGAAGAAAAGCATCGGTCAAGTTGCTGGCTTGTGGATCGGAGATGCTGTTAGAAAGGGGGAGAGTCAAACCACTGCATATTCGCACAAGGGCGAACACAGCCCAGATGGCGACTTTCATCTCGCCTGCTTCTCAATCACAGCTTGCGAAGCACGGAAGGCTTTAAATGCAACATAAATGGACCTGATGCCGGAAATGGCATCAAGATTCTTAGGACTCTGCTTTAAGCGACGGGCGAAGCGCAGTGTATGGGGTACAGACACGTCTCGGGGCCAATGAATGATCAAGCGACAGGCTCGGATTTCATCCCACATCTTCAAATACGATAGACCTTACCTTTGGTGTCTCATACTAAAGGCATTACAAAGGTGGTGGGAACGTCGCTGCAATCGGCTGCGAAGCCTCAACCTGCCTTGGATTTTACGCATTTGCCCGGGACCATGAATTCAGTCCAGGACTTAGTTTTTTCCCGATGACTAAACAAGAGAGCTAGACGAGAATGGTTGCAGAGAGGGAATGTAGACAGAGATGTGAAGAATATGATCGTGTTCATTGTGAGATCATAAACACTGGAGCCCGTGGGGCCGCTGACAAAGCAGCTTACAAATCAGCTTTTTACTCCAATAGAAAATGGCTGTCAAAAAAATATCTGCATTGGTTCCTCTAATAACATTCATTAAGAGCCTCGTGTCCAGGTCAGGGATCAATCGAAATGCAAATGTCTAGTTACGGCCGACTTTTGACCTCTACCATCTGTCTATCGTAAGTGGTACGCATCAAGATGGATCCCAAGGCTAAATTCGTAGAACGCGATTGCTGCCGGCCAGATTCTCCACTCCGTTGTTCACCCCCCTCTGTATGAGGAACATGTCCTCAGCATCCACAGATCCCACCATCGACAAGCTGCTCACATTCTGGTTTGACGGTCCCGGAAAAGAGCGCTGGTTCGGCCAAAATGACGAATTGGACAACCAGATCAGGATCGAGTTTGGCAATCACGTCGCAAGAGCCCGTACCCCCGAGCTCGATCACTGGACGGAGGACCCCAGAGGAAGCCTTGCACTCATCATCCTACTCGATCAATTCAGCCGCAACATCTATCGTGGCACACCTGATTCCTTCAATGCTGACCCCAAAGCGCTGGACATGACCTCTAAAGCAGTCGCCAAAGGGTTTGACAAGCAGGTCCCCCTTGTGCAGCAGATGTTCTTCTATCTACCTTTCATGCATCATGAGGGCCTGCTTGGTCAAATTGCTGGACTGGCTCTTTACGAAGGTTTCGTGACCCGCTGTGATGTGGACCCCAGGGCCAGAGAGGCGGCCGTTAGGGCTGCTGAGTTCGCGAAGCAGCACATGGACGTCATTCTCAGGTTTGGACGCTTCCCTGCGAGGAATAAGGCGATTGGGAGAGCAAGCACTTCGGAGGAAGAAGCATTCTTGAAAGACCATCCTTACGGCTTGTGAGATCAGCACGAGGAGTGTCTATGGTGAGTGTTCATTGAAAGCTGAGTAACCTCACCACAGGGTACATAGCCCTTTAGATGCGCCATCATTGAGCAGAGCCTTCAGTTCGACGTCTGAATTGTTCCACCTCTGACCACTCAGATTTGTATCCTGAGACGATGGAGAAGCGACCTCGGCCACAGGTGGTCAGCGCAAGCCACGGGATTTTGGAACCCCAAATCTGATGGAAGTCTGGTCAAAAAACCGCAAGGCCATAGATTCGCTGAGAGAACTTCCCTATTAACATATGGATGCCTGTACATCACCCGAATGCAGTCAATGTCTTATGGGAGATGCATTCCCGATTCAGCATTTCTCACCATCGTGTGTGCCATTGCGAAAAAAGGTCGGACAAAGGAAGGTGTTGAAACAAGCCTATCTGTATCTCTTTCGAACAAGATCTCCTTTCTGACTCAAAGGCCACAAGGACCCCCCCTTCAAGTGATCCAAGCCCTTGTTCCCCTTTCCCTACCGACTCTGCTATCTTTCCACTCGACACAAGATGCCACTTCCCACGTCCACAACTCCCATTCCCAATACCTCCTCTTCCTACACCTCAACCGTCAATAATGTCCATCCCCCGCCTCACATATCTGACAGCCCTAGCGCTCAGCTTCACGACCTCAGCAACTCCAACCCCAAACCCCTACGGCCCGCACCCCGTACCCGCGCACCTCTCAACCCAAGACCCGCCCCCCAACACAAACCTGCACTTCACCCCCGACAGCGCCTTCACGAACCACTCGGCCGCATTGACACTAACCACCTACACGACCCCGGACTGCAGCACCCCCTCGGAAACGTCCTACCAGACCACCCCCCTCGTCTGGAACATCCACATGACGGGCTGGAAACTGTTTCACTCGTACACGCTATCCCGGAACCTCACCGCGGCGGAGCAGCTGGATTTCTGGTCGCTGCCGGCGTATGATGGGGATGTGCAGGATGGGGGCTGTGGGCCGTGGATGGAGACGGCGAGTCCGGACCGCCAAGGAAATTTGAAGAGGGGGGCGGAGGATGAGGGAGAGGGGCGACCGTGTTATAAGTTCGCGAGTGGGGATGGGGCTACGAGGCCCGTGGTGGGGGATGGGTCGAGGCCGGCGGGGCCTGCTGGATACGTGAGTGTTTTGTGATTTCTCTCTTGCTTGGTGTGGTTTTGTGGTATGCGGTGTGTCTGGAGTCGATCTGGCATTGAGTCGTGTTGGGCCGACCAAGCACATTTTGCTGCTCGAGGTGTTTGATGACTGTGGATGCGCATTTGCTGACGAGCATGAAACAGTGTTGGTTCCTTTGGCAGAAGATGGACGCCGCATCCTACTAGCGCTGTATCCTGCGCCTCGAACAACAAGGAGAACTCGAATGGCAATCGTGATGGATTTTTTAAGGATAGGGGAAGGGTGAAGGATGGGAAAAGGGCGAGGGAAAGCACACTGAGGAAGGAAGGAGGTGAGCAGAGGTGATTTTCGGGGGCGGGGGCTGAGATACATAAAGCTCAACTGGGGACTGGAAGATGACAATGACGATGATTCAAGACGTCAAGGTCATCCCGCTGGATATGCACTTTTGAAATGGATAGCTCTAGTAATTGAACAGGCGTGGCCTTGTCTTTGTATCGTGAAATGTGGTTCGATTTGTATATATATGTACATCCAATCAAAGCCGCAGAGGGCTGTTCCGTATGCCCTGCGTGATAAGAAAGAATTAGAATATTAACGATGGTGTCGATGGTCAATTTTTGTTGTCCTCCAAGCCTCCACCCGCATCCTCATCATCGCTGAATCGCCCCAGGCAAATCTTTTTGCTTCAAAACTTAACACTCTGATACCTCGGAGGGATGTGCTACACAAGGGGTGGTGTAATCCCAGACGGTGGTGACCTTGCGATACCAGACGGTCGCGCTGGCAGCGAGCCCCTTGCTCCTCTCCTACAGGAAGTTGCCTCACATTCGCCGACTCATATCGAATGATCCACCCCCTCCCAAGCCCTCCACCTCCCCTCCTCCCCCGCCGTCCTCCCCCTCCCGCCACTCAGACCCCTCACCCCCCTCGGCGCAGCAGCGACCCAGCTGAGCCATCCTCCCCGGCTGACCCGCCCTTCCCTCCCATCGAGCCTTGGTGACCGGAAGGTCGTGTCCAGGCTTTTCGACGGCACAGGGGAGGAGGAGGGTTCGAAACCCTCGTCCTCTTCGTCTTGCTCCTCCTCCGACCAGGAGAAGTGATGGTGCAATGATGGATAGAGAGTGGAGGTGTCGGGGGAAGCGGAGCGCGGGAGAAGGTTCGAGGATGTTTGGATCTCGCGGCGGGTGCGTTCGAGGAGAGCGGCGTGCGGGGAGTCGCGCTCAGAGAGGAGGGAGTGGAAGTGTGTGGTGAATATTGAAGATGAGGAGCTGGTGAGTTGGGATGGGGGGATCGGGGCGCTGAGGGTGGTGCTGGCGCTGGCGAGTAGGAGAGTCAAAACGTAATACAAGGTCGGGGGATGCATTGCGGAGGTTGGAAGCGGTGAATGCGGTGATAAGGCTGTTGGTGCGGTCACCAGGGCATAAAAGAACGCTTTGGATTTGGTGACTCTGGTGGATGAAATTGTTGATGTGTTTGAGAAGCCAAAACGCTGGATCGCAGTGAGTGCGGAAGGTCCTGATGCTGTTTGTTTATCCAAAGAAAGCCGGTAGAGAGGGTGGCGGTGTCGCTGTTGGATTAAGATTGTTAGGCGTCCAGCTCAAATGCTGAAACGCAGTTCCCGAATCCCGAGATGTTGGTTGCGGGCGTAGCCTTACGGAATGAGGTTCTAGTTATGATAGGGTTCTATAGGCAATATGGCCGTTGATGCTGTTGAAAAGGAATGGAACAAGAAGCAAGCATACAGAGATGATATAGACAGACTCAAGGGTGGATTGAAGAAGGAGAGAGACAGACCACAGGTGTATCCCTTTCAGGCCTTTCAGGTCCCAACTCGAAACATAATATCCTTAGTGTTTACCAGCTCACCTTCATCAAACTTTCCAAATAATCGACACTCGGTAAACCCTCAGCTGTCGTTCCGTCGCGCCAACAGGAAGCTATCAGGAAGCTACCAGGAAGATCCGGTATGGCTTAAAAGGCTCAATTGATCTTTTTCCAGATCTGACCAGTAGTGATGCGGGTCCACGCGATCTAGCTCATGAGTGATGGACGCCTTGCTGTACCCAACTCGGCAACCGTTCAGCTGGGTGGCATTGCGCCACCAAGGATTCGGGAAGCTTGAGCCAAATCATGCTGTTGAAAGTATCCCAAAGTAGTGATGCTAAGGATCGCAGCCATGCCTTTTCAGGTGTAAGACTCGATGATGCAAGCCTAGAATCTAGATCCCGCCATCACCGTGGCTCAATTTTCGCTTAGACTACGGTACTTGCCTTGGAGGGGATTGTGTTGGCTTTTGGTGCGAGGGACCCCTGAACCAACCAGCTGCCAACGTGCTGCAGACACAACTGACCGCTGCTTGGGAATAGGGAGAAATGTGTGAGCCTTGGCGAACATCGTATTCCATCACTTATTTACCTTCAGAACAATATGCAGATCGGAATCCTTCTCCTGATGGTGTGAGCGGTGGGCTTTGAGCAGAGTGAATCAGACTGGCGTCGGTGTTCTTGCTTGTCCCCATGACCTTGACAGCTGTTGTTGCCTGGTTGGTACTGTACTGCAGGTTGATCGCGGTGGAGATTGCGCCCGCCGCTCAGGGCTCAGGCAGATGTGTGCTTATGCGAAGATTAATCTTACTCTCCGTACTGTTGGTGCCAATGTTGGGAGAATCTAGAACAATAATCGTTGGTCTGAACGAATACAACGTTCCCCAAGGTTCGCCCTATGAAAGCTTGGAAAATGCTCGAGGGCTTTTCTTGCCGACTGCTGACTGGCCGCTGCCTGCGGGGTCGCTCGGGATTGTTCGCTGTCATCTTTTGAACGCTTTCCCTTTTTCAGCCAGCCCGTGAAATGGTGATACGCCGTAGCAGTAGCGGCTCTTGCCCCTGGGCAACATCTGTCAGCCTTGGAAAGCATGTATTCTGTGACCATGCGCTATCCAAATTTTTGAGTTCATCTATATCTTGATACGACCTAACCCATCATGATTGCTGATGTGAATCACAGATCCTTAGTAATCGCTTCGACGTTCCTGTATATGAGGCCTTGGAAAAGACTTGTTCGATGCAAATTCTGATGATGGTGTTCCTTTTCTTGCTTCGTCCTCGCTGCTTACGCCCTTGTATGCCGTTGTCTCCGAACCAAAAGTCCGCAAGGGCTGTTCATCCTCCATGGAACCAAGGAGAATGACCGGTCTCAGCCCTTCCCGGGCCAACCTGACCTTCAAAGCCCCTGCCGTACGGTCTGAAGCATCAGCAGCCCAATCTCCAGCGCCCTTCATATACTCAGCATTCACATGCTGCGCGTTCTGGGCTCCGCGCAAGGAAGAGGCAATGATGAGACTTTTGATGTCACGGTAGTCGAAGCGCAGCAGCTGCTTCCACCTGTTGGTCCTGAAGAATTCGAAGACAAGAACCCACACCATGAAGAAATTGATGATCAAGGCCGCATAGATCCATGTCTTCTGCCCAAACTTGACGGCCCCGACAATGGCGATTGCGCGCACCTCTTGTGTGTCGTTGGCGATCATGATCTGGGCACTTGAAATGTCCGTTAGATAATCATCAAGCAAGGATTCAAAGGATCGGCTGATGGCGTAAAGCTGTGCATCCGTCTCGGTCATCGGATCGACGAGACCGTGCTTTTGAGCAAGCAGGGTGTTGTTGATGCTTGCATAAAAGGCATCGCCGACCACTGACGTATACAGGGACGTGTTGATCTGTGTGATAATCTTCAGGCCTTGTGACGCTTGCGCCGCGATCAGGCCGTTGCCTCGCCGGCCGGTATTGTTATAGTACCAGCATTCATCCTTAATTTCCGTGCCGCAGCCCCAGTACTGAAAGGTCTCGTGGTTTGTGGTGGGATCCATATCGCGGACATCGGTCCCATTTCTGAGAGTAGTGACATTGATGAGCTTCTGCCGCACGTCTACAGCGACCATGAATTCGGTTGGGACGAAATTGATGCTGCATTGGGTTTGATTGAGCTGCTGGTAATTTTCTCCCCCGGCCAGTACAATGACACCTGCGTCCCGGTTCATGTGGGCGCTGATGGACGTCAAATACTTGGTCTTTTCGAACGACACTTGAGCATAGTAATCAAGCGCTCCCCCTGGCAGGGTGCCATTGGCAAGGTAAACGTTGGGCCAGGCCATGCCATCATTATCGTTCACGAGATACCAGCCCCACAAGATTGATGAGTTCTTGATACAGTTGACTGAGGCCTGGTAGCCGATCTCGGTATAATTGTAAGATTGAACATGCTTGTCGATGTCGGGGAGGATGGTCAGCCCGGCTGCGGCGCCGACGCCGTAGGAACGGTTGAGGTAGGTGTATTGCGTCAGATCGTTCTTCGAGTGCTTGTTGGTGGTCGAGTTGGTGGCTACGGCGGCGGCAGCGGTGTTCAACAGCTGACCGGAGCGGTGAGCGATGGGCGAGTAGGTGAAGGAACCAAAGTCATTGTAAGTGACATTGTTATCGGTGGCGCCATATGTGTAATTCCAAAAGTCGCCCAGGGGATCAGGGCCGTAGACGGATGTACTGACGGTGGTGTGATGCAGCGCTGTGGTTTCGATAGGCGTGATGGCACCGACCCATATCGCGGCAGGACCAAAAGTCACCGCAATGAAGACGGCGGACATGCCCAGCAGCGAGATGGGCAGATTCCAATCGATGCGCCGATTCAGCATCGAGTTCCAGAATTGCAACTGGTCCAAGGTGATGGAGTGACGCTCGAGATATAGTCTGGATGCGTTGCTGAGGCAGGTCATGAGCAAAGCCACTTGCGTGAGACCCAACAGATATGCTACGATCTGGATGAAGATCTGGACGCCCGTTCGATCCTTGACTACGATCTCATATACTCTGCCGGTACTGGAAACATTATTCCATTCCAGTCCGACGAGAACAATCGAAATGATGGTGGTTATCGCCAGGCCTGGGACATGTGCGTATCTCGTCCAGGAGCCCGCCAATGAAGACATTTTGACAGGATGGTTGGCGACAGCGACCACCTGGGACGTGCCGGCTTACTACTTTTTTCAATGCTGGCGGAAGATACTCGCCATGCGTCCGAAGACGACATTTCATTGCCCATGACTCGGGAGGCAAAATAGATTAAAAGAGGGCTGAAGCTGACGGCTGTGTCTAGGGTTGCAAAAGATAGATTCACGCTACCAGTCTAGCTTCATGCTGCTCGCCAGGATGAGATGTTGTTAATTGTAACCTGCATATGATGGTTGGCGACTTGCATCGAGGATCGGGATGTTCAAAGTAAGAGGTTTCTGGAGATTGTGATCACACCCAGACTGCGAGAACATGACATTACAATGCCTACCGTATTGGCGCTGGGTTGGAGTGTAGGTTCGGAAATTGGCGGCAGCGAGGCTGGTATTTCCGCGGACTTTTTATCTTGATGTAACATTCCCCACTGTACTACTCATCATGGTGTGCGCATATGACACGTACCTCCCGCTCCCCCCGCTCGAGCCTCCCTCCTAAGCCTCCAAGACTCTGATTTCCGCTGTTGAAGGTCCGCTTCGGTCTTCATCTTTGTGAAGATCTGTCCAGGCTATAACGGTAGGAATGATGTGAGAATTATACAAAGGTGTTGGAGCCTCGGTGATGGCTTCGGCGTTTTCGGTTCTACGTCGAGCCTTGCTCTATGTGCCGGCTTCGTCGCAGAAAATGCTTGACAAGTCTCGAGGATTGAGTGTGGACTGTGTAGCCTACGACCTCGAGGACTCTGTCTCACTGAATAGAAAAGACGAAGCACGGCAAAGACTACGTCAATTCCTGGATGAACCAGCCGCCCCGGGCATCAATGAAGTCGCTGTGCGCATCAACTCGATCGACAGTGGACTTGCAGAGAAGGATCTCGCCCACGTCTGCAATGCGCCGACCCTCAACACCATCGTCATTCCCAAAGTGAACTCACCAGCAGACCTTACCTGGACGGCGGACTTCCTCGCGCACAAATCCTCCCAGGTCAAGATCCTCGCCCTTATCGAATCCGCCAAATCCCTCTCGAACCTCACTGCCATCTGCCGAGCCACCCCTCTCCTCTCCGGCCTCATCTTCGCGGCCGAAGACTTTGCCCTCGACCTCTCCCTTACGCGGACCCCTTCCCTCACCGAGTTCCTCTACGCGCGCTCCGCCATCGTCACAGCTGCCCGTGCGCACGACATCCCCTCCACCATCGACTTGGTCTGCACGGATTTCAAGGGCGAACAGGGCCGGCAGAGGATGGAGGAAGAGTGTCTTGGAGGGAAGGGCTTGGGTTTCAACGGCAAGCAGTGCATCCATCCAGATCAAGTGGCGGTCGCCCAGAAGGCGTTTGCGCCAGCCGAAGAAGAGGTGGAGTGGGCCGTCAGGGTCGGAATCGCGAATGAGAAGGCCGAGAATCAGGGCAAGGGTGCTTGGGCTTTGGACGGCAAGATGATTGATGTACCGGTCGTGCGCAAGGCGAGAGGTATCGTTATTAAGGCGGAGCAGTGTGGCTTCGATGTGCACGCCGTCAAGGGCAAGTTGGGCACTCAAGAGCCGGAATAAGAGAGATGTATGAAGATGCAGAAAATTCGACGCCGAAGAAGTCATGTACGGCAACAGGCCAGCAGACGTTTCGCTGGGAAGAGACAGCCAGGTTGCTGATTGTAAGAGCATCCCGCTTTTCCCTGCAAGCAATACAAATGTCTAGAAAGAGACAAGGGAACAGGCGGCGTGGCCGATCATGTCAGCACCACAAAGCAAGCCACATGCTTCACTGCCGAGTGTTCGAATATGTCCTCCGTTCATCGTCTGCTTCATTTCCCTTGGTCGCGAAGGAAGAGATGGATTTCATGAAAAGATTTGTCTATCCGATGCCTCGTTGCCTAGTGAAGGAGGAACTCCCACAGGATACCGTATACCGACGGTCACAATCTTCGCCACTGTGCGATTGCCGAGAGCTGGAAGCGACTGATCCGCCAACCGGGTGCATTGTGGTCGGGTGGAAAGCAAGTGACCGCCAAAGATGGAGATGGATGGGTTAGCCCGACTGACAAGCGTTCTGTGAAGAACGTTTTGACTGGCAAATGAAGGCCTGACATGGCCCCTGTCCTACTTCTACTTGCATCAGCCGACATGTTGATCCATGCAACAGGCACTCCTGGCTAGTCTGTGAATACGCACGAAGGTGAATTTGGCGCCTATCCCGATTGAGCTGGCAGTGAATGAAGTCGCACAAGAAGATAGAAGCTGCAAATGGGAATCTAAGCTCTGACAAGTACTTGGTTGCTGCTGATAAGATGCATGTGTAACTTGGATCCTCAAAGAAGAATTTCTGGTCCTCGAGCGCGCGACAGACATTCTACAGACCCCCTACAGACCTGCTGTACTGGTCTTTAATTGAATCATGTCTTGTACTGGTTTGCAGTCGCTCGATAGCAACCATGAGGTTGAATCGGGCTTCCTTCCAAACGTGCCGCTTTTCTCCCACCTCTGCAAAGACTACAAAGAAGAACCACATGCCATCATCATCAAAGATGCTTCCCAAGGGGTGACAGTGACACGCGAGCAATTTCTCCGTGACGTCCTCGGACTACGTAATGATTTACTCCGTGTATGTGGCGACATGATCGCAGAGAAGATACAAGCCGATCAAGACGGGGCCTTTGTTGCCATTCTGTTACCCGCAGGCTATGACTTCTGGGTGGCATTCATGGCGGTACAAGCTATGGGCGCTGTTGCTGTGCCCCTCTGTAAGTTTCTGATCCACGTGCCAATCTTCCTGCAGCCTGCACACAAGCCTGACGAGAATAGCCGTGACGGTCCTGCCGACAGAGGGCAAATACTTCTTGAAATTATCCAACGCCATGATGATGATTACGACCCATGCACTTACGGGCATTGCGTTTGAGGCGCAATTGGAAACGAAAATGGACCTCATTGTGCGCCCTATTCACCAGAGCGATGCTGGAGACTTATGCTCCTTTAACGGCTCCATCGGCCTAGAAGAGAAACCACGTCATGTAGAGGGAAAGGGTGGCGTGCTGTTATTCACATCCGGCACCACGGGAACCCCGAAAGGAGTCCTTCATTCCCAGGCGAACCTCTATGCCGGCGCCACGAATGGACAACCCCCCCTTATCGATGGTCCTCAGGATGTTTATCTGTCCTATGCTCCCGTCCATTGGATTGGCGGTATCAACGCACCGCTCACGATGATGCTCAAGGGAGCTTGTATTGAGATTTGCAACCAAGTCTTCTCCCCCGCCTGGCTATGGAAGCGGATTGAAAAGGGCGATGTCACCACGCTTTTTGCGAGCCCCGCCCTACTCAACTCCCTCGCCGATCACTTCGAACAGCACATCAAGTCTGGCCGTCCAAGTGAGGCAGCAAAGGCACTAGCCGGGCTCCATCAAGTGCGCTCGGTGATCGCCGGTTCCGCAGTGGTGCCTGCTAGCACTATGCAATATTGGCAAGAATTACGCCAGGGTAGACCGCTGACCATTTTGTACGGGACTACAGAGACACAAATGGTCGCGACCACGGACTGGCAAAGGAAGGAGCCCATCCCAACCGTCAGTACTGTCCGAATACGTTGCGGGTCCACGAAAAGCTTACCACTCCGTAGCGATGTGTGGGGAAGATGCGAGCAGGAATCTTGACAAATCTTGAGGACGGTGATGAGGGGGAGTTGAAAATCAAGGGTCCGACATTGTTCAAGAAGTATGCCTTCGAACCCCTGGCAGCGTATTCGTGCATTAATTGCCGAGCAGATACCTGTCACCAAATCCCAACATCATGGACGGCGTCTTCGATGACGACGGATTCTACAAGACTGGCGACCTAGCACGGCGGGAGGGAGATGAGTATTACATCCTGGGACGAGCATCAATAGACGGTGAGATGATCTGCGATGCTCAGCAGCGCCCTGCCCTACTCAATGTCCAAACAAGTTGCTTCAAGCTAAACCCTTCCAGTCATCCGCGTGGCCGGCTACAAAATGAACACCAACGACATCGAAGAAAAGATCGCCTGCCTCCCTAACGTCAAGGAAGTGATGGTCCTCCGCGTGATCGACGACGTTTCCGCCGAGCAAGTCGGCACCCTCATCCGCCTCTCCAATCCCACAACCTCAATGACACTCCAAGATCTCCGGGCTCAATTGACAATGAAGGAGCTCCTCCCTCGCTACAAATTACCCTTCGCCCTCAAAATATTGAGACAAGACGAGCAGATCCCCTTGTCGAGCACGGGCAAACCATCCAAAGCCCGGGCAGCAGAGTTGTTCTTCCCCGAAGGATGGACAAACTCTCGGGAGATCGAGGTCTGGAAGGGCGGAGACGGGGAGGAGGAGCAAGTGGCCAAGAAGGCGTTTGATTGGGCGGGGATCGAGTCTTCATGATGGGGGCATGGGAACCTTTTACGGAGCCGTCGAGGCGAGAATCTTGTTAAGATAAGAGAGACGCATGCGGAGCACTGAATCCTGACCTCCTCCTCCATCCTGAAAATACAAATGTCAATCCCCATCTTCCTACACACATCCTCGACGAGTAAGATGATCCCACGCTAGTTCACGCACCCTCACCCCTCATCTCAGCCTGATGGTCCATGATACCTTACTCCACACTCCACCTCCTGCAGGCAAGCTAAGCCCGATTCCGCCAATCCCCAAAGGTCCAGCATCGAATGCCCAAGGCATTGCCTATACAAACCGGGCGTCGGACTATTCCCAGTCCAGTCCATCATACGCGCTAGTGGCTGTGTCAGCCTTGTGGATGTGAAAATCCATATTCGACGGTTCTGATACGCCGAAGCCGTCGTGAATTTTAAATGGTGGGGCGGGTCCATGAGCGAGAATAGGTAGCTTTTGTTCTTGGCTTTCAGGGGGACGATAAAGTGGGCATGAAGATTGGGCTGTGCGGGGGTCGATGAAAGATAAGTTGAATCAGGGCAAGGGTAGGGGGGGCATAGTCACATTTCCTTTTGAGAGGTTGGGCAGCAGTTTCGAGGCTTTGTGAGAGGAGAGAGAGCCAAGTTTGTAATATGATTGATTCTATTGACATCGTGGGGATACAAATAAAGGCCGTGGCATGCGAAATGTCGTCGTCGTCGTCGTCGTAGTGTACAACCTGCACTATCTCACACCCCCTCCCTTCTCAACTGAACTCCTCTGATGGACATGTATCCTCCAGGATCATTGACTACCCGTAACGCCCCGATTGTACCCACAGCTTCCTAATCCCCACTACCAGTTCGTCGGGCCAAAGAACCTCCCTGTCGCGCTCGGGCTAGGGTTCGGGATCTGTATGGCCGTATCCATGTTGTCTGCGTTGTTGTTCGCGACGCTGACGCCCCACCAGCTGGGCATGCTCGTCTGCGTCAGGTTCAACGCCAGGATGATCACAATCGTGCTGATGGCCAACCCGACATCCAGCCCCGCCGAGGTGATGTAGTTGAAGCGCATCCACCAGCCGCGGTACTTGTTCCGGATGTACTTGTTGAAGACGAACCCGACGATGCCCCATGTGAGGTAGTTGAGAGGTGTCGCAGGAGGGATCTGGCCTGACCCACCGAAGATGAGCGGGGCATTGAGGTAGCGGAAGTTCATCCTGGGGAACATGCGAGCGAGACCATAGAATAGGACAGGCGTGGCGGCACCGACGAGCCAAAACCATTGGAGGTTTGCGTAGAGGGAGCCGGGGCTGAAGATTCGTTGCGGGCCAATCAAACCCCAAATGACGGAAGCGTTGAAGAAGACACGACCGTTAGGGCAGTTGAATTTGTTGGGTTGGTCCTTGGTGCATACGTCCTCGATGGCGCCGCCGAGAGCCCAGCCTAGGACGGCGACCTGAACGATGGAGGCCCAGAGGGTGGCGACGGTCTGGGCCATGAACATCGAACGCCAGGGAACTTTCATGTACATGCCGAGTTTAAGATCTTGGGTGAAGTAGAGGCCTTGGGCCATGGTGATGTAGCCATACGTCTTGAAGAGCATCATTGCGATGGGTCGGCCGGGCTGGATGTATCCCGTGATGAACTCGCTGGAACATATTAGGGGAAATGCGAAAAGGGAAGAGAGAGTAAGGGTGACTCACGTGAAGACATTCAGGCCGATCTGGATACTTGTCATGCCCTGGATGAGGCCAATAGGCACAAACCATACGATGGCGATGATGATGGAGATGAACCAGCCCCACCAGTGCATGGCGGTTGGGTAACCTAGACACACACCAAGGGAGATGGCCATCATGGCAATGAACATGACCGTGTACCACCATTGAGGCACATCCTTGTATTTTCGCATCATCCTCAAATGTACGTCATCCTCATCCGTCCGCATGTTCTTGACGCGCAGCCACAGGTCAGAGCCATGGAAGATGGCCGTGTGCACAATGACGGCGGAGATTGTCGCAAAAGACAGGCCGTACGTCAGCGCAAAGGTGGTGGATAGGAAAAGTGGGGAGTAGGCATTGTACTTGGCGAGATCCAAGGTGTATTCTGGCGTGAGGATCTTGGTGACGTTGTAAAGGTTCCCCGTGTTGTCGTATGATTGAGAGTCGCTCATGGGGAGATAGGCTGAGTACCAGATGCCTTGGTAATGAATGCCAATGCTAGTGATGACGAAGAAGAGGACCATTCCGATCAGGGTGTTGGATATCGCGTGCCATGGCGGGATCAGCGGGCTGTACGCGTAGGCGCTGATTTGAGTCCAGTCAAATGTGATGGGGATGAGAGACACCCCAGTCCACCCACCAAAGAGTTGATTGATGACCACGTTGTTGGGACGGATCCAGCAGACAAAGGCAAAGACGCTTAGGAAGGGCGCGATGAAGCCAGGGAACCAGTACCAGGTGAAAGATCCGATAAATACGTATAGGAAGTAACGGTATCTCGAGATCCTCCACCCGTGAGTCTTGGCCGGATCGGTCTTCGAATGATCGTGTAGACCGTAGAACAGAGCGGCGTTGATCAGATTGGTGGGCCAGATCATGGCGGAGGGCCACACGAGGATCTTTCGGAAAAGACCTGCCAGACCATAGCCAATCATCTGCGTCGAGATACAAAGCAGGAGGTTAAAGCCCCATCCCAAGTTCTCGCCGTAAAAGCCTTCCAGAGCAGTGATGGTGTCGGTGGCGTAAGCCACACCTCCGGCAACATTGACATTCGCCATGATGACAATTAGAGTGTGCTCCTTGATGTTGAAGGGGCCATTGTTGAGGGTGAAGGAGCGGCCGAAGAGAGTGAAGCGACGGGTTGGCATCGCGTGCGTCCATGCTACTCCGAGCGGATAGGCGACCAGTTGAACGGTTAGAGATGTAATTGTGATGGCCGGTTGACGTAAAGCGAACAGGGCGTTCATCCCAGACGCGATAGTGGTCAGAAGCATACCCAGAACCCAGGCGCGGAGCGTGTTGATGGGGAGATCATCGTCATACTGCAGTGTGCTCAGTGATGGAATTGATAGGAACCAGAATGAGAAAGACTTACGTTGCGAACGACAGCTCTGACTTCAGGATACGGCGAATTCTCTACCAGCTCGGTCACCAGGCGTATCTCGCCATTGGCATCGTGCGCTTGTGTCGCATGCTCCAATTCTTCGTCCAAGTCCTCTTCGAAATTGGGATCCCACCTATGCTTGTCCCTGATGCTCTGCAAAGTCTGGTTGGCCTGAGCTTCATCTTGAGGGATCTCGGCGCCAGTAGCGGTAACGACAGAACCCTTTCTGTCGACGAAGTCGACGACGCCATTGGAGCCGCCAGACTCTCTACTGGAAGCATGGGTTACGGTATCATCCTTCTCAGACCGAAAGCGTTTGAAGAGGGACGACATGATTATTGGTCCACTTCTGCGAGCTTTGGAAGAAGAAGGGAGACAAAGGGAAGATCGACACTACTTATGTACGAACACATGTCTCGGTGGGTGAAGGGAGACGATAAGTACTGGAGCTTATCTTTCCGCAGGATCTTCACCTTTCCCCATCACCTGCTCACTCCGGCGATGTGTTGCATGGACCCCCGCAGACCATTCGGAGACAGGTTGCCGACATTGCTGCAATTGCCCGCATGTGCCCGCATGCTACATGCGTCCTCGATATCACTAGCCCCGTTGCTCATCCTGGGGTCTGGCTAGTATCGCAGATAGGGGCAACACGCCCGATGATTGGTCAGGAGGTCGAGAGGTGTACCCCGCCAAGACGGTCCCGTTAGGTGTTGAAGGTTCGAAAATATGATGAGAAAGGTTAGCGCTCTTCCAGGGTTCCCAAGTCGTGGTGAATGGGAGCTCGTTGTGGGTGGCAGATGCATCGGAGAAGTCTCATGCAATGCATCCAGCTTGGAATAATACGGGATGATCCGCTGCAATGGCACCTTCCGTTAAGGGAAGCAGGCGAGGTGTCAATTTGCGAGCCACAGAGGCGCCAGGACATCAAGATAAGGGGTTGCATCCTCGGAGCCAATATCATTCAAGCATTGGGGTGGCGACGCCGCGACCGACCTAGGCGGGCAAGCTAACCTGGGGTCCTGGGCACCGTCAAGGGGCGTCGATCCAGGCCACGCGATCCCCTAAACTTGTACTCTGGTGGTCGGGGTCAACCTTGATCGAGTCCTGGGGAGTTTCATCACTGTGGGCTCATTACGCTTTGTTGCAGAGCGGTCTCCATGAGGGTTCCCACCGCAGCTTCTACGCAAGCATCAAACTCGACGGACATGAATACGCGTGTCACCTAGTTTTGATTGAGAGATTTTCTCGCTTCGGACAGTGCGTGCTCAGAGTGCTTCACTGAGAAGCTGTTTCCTCATCAACTCCAATCGGAGATCAAGCGGTTTAACTGCCCCTAGCGGCCACCACGCCCGCCACTTGCCTTCTTATCTGAGCCTGTATTCCATCCGATCCTTCGTTCTGGCGCGTGATCAAGTATTTCCAGCCCTGAGCGAGGCACGATGGGACCTCGGCTCAAGGAGTAAAGATTTGAAATTGCACTGGCTTCCTTCTGGTCCTTGCGCATGGGGTCTGAGGGTTATAGTTGGAACATTCTCCTTGTTCCGATTTCAGACAAGTTGAACCGAGGTTTTTGGACTTTTGGGAGACACAAAATATCGCTCAATGATGTCATCGGTGGGTCCTCGTCCGAGCTCACCGTCGCTAAAGTGCAGCGAGGACAGCCGAGGGAGCGTTGCCACAGATGACCTTTCAATTGGACCTTGAGGGCACTATTCTTGTATACTAGTCGCTCTGTTGGCGACGAGATCATGGGTAGAGGTTGAATCGCCTTAGGATATACAACTCCCAATGCAGAATGGCGCCCGGTGGTACCGCGAAGACGACCCTTCGAACCTACTATGGTAGCCGTCCAAACGCGCGCCTCATAAGCTTCTCTCCCCCTGACTGGCTCTCGTCGATGCAGTATCGGAGCCCAAGTGAGCTCGTGGATCGTTTGAGAACAACGCGGATGCTGAACTTTCGCCGTCGCCGCGCCCACCACCAGGTTGCGTTCCTCTGAATCTTCACCAGGTCGAAAGCCTCCCTCTTTATTGGAATTGTGGTCCCATGGATCCTACTTTAATACTCCTCGTAGGCTAGTATCTCTTGAGGGCTGGGTTATCAATTGCAGTATAGGTTGCTCGCTTGCGTGGCTGCCGAATTAGCGCTGTATCCCGAAGTGTCCGCCAAAATCCCAGCGCTGAAGTTCACGGCGCCAAATGTGATTTGGCAGGAAACCTTCAATTGACGATCGGATTTCATGGAAGACCCTGATCGCCACAGGTCCTGAGTCATGAATGCTGAGTAAACAACCTGCAGGAACATTGCGTGCGCTACCCTCGTACTTGGTTGCTTCACACGAGGCTCCCCGCCGTTTTGTTCAAAAGACCTGTCCGTCCATCGCCTCCACTCCGTGTTCCGGGCGTTCCGGCTCTCCGTTCCATCTTATCACCGACTAAAGTCGTTTTCTAACACACGTGAGCTTGTCGGATTTTCATGCCCATAGTCGCCGCTCGTATCCCTGTTAAAGTATGTACGTCGAGACGCCGGACAGTTCCGTGTGGATCCGAAGCTGACATAAGACCCTCTTGTGGGTGACAACGACAGATCTTGGGTTCCACATGGGCTTGCATATTCAACAGCTCGCATAGAATATGTTCAACATGTCCGTTGCTTCCAAAATGGCCCACATCATCTTCACATCTTCGGTTGCTGCCACTAATTCGCACGCATGGAACCGATGCGCTGCTTCGCACGGGTAATTCAACCCGGCGGGCTTGAAGCATAAAACCACACTTCGTGGGTACGAAAGTGGAGTCCCTCGGTATCATTGGAGAACTGAAAACCTCAGAGCTCGTCGAAGCAGTCGAATGGTGGTCTGGGACCTTGGAGAGAATATTTGACATCCTTTATGGCCAAGAAACTCCCACAACTCAATCGACTCTTGATAGAGCTACTTCCGACCTTGAATTGTGCTGCCAGCACCCTCGATTCCTGAGTCAACGCCACTATACTTTGGTTTCATCATTCTCTCAGAATACCATGTCCTCAAGAAGCAGCGATGACGTGAGGACTGTGTCTCTGCTAGATTCCAACAGAAGAACTATATCGGAATGATAGCATAGCATGCATCTTTCTTGTGGAGGTCATGAAACGAGGGATAGCACGTTTGACGTGTCAGATTTGTTGCAGTGAAGTAATCGCCAATGAATGAGGAGGTCTTGCCGAAGTTGTACAGGAGCTTCGGAGGCCAAAAAGGGCCGCAGGTGCCGCCAGCTTTCGACTTCCTTTCTCTACACTGAGCTTCACACAATAATAAGCAACCAAGGCTTGTGCTCAAGCTAGAGATTGAGACTCTCAGGACTCTCGCAACATGTGTACAGACAAGGGTGTTTACTGGAACTGCGGGTGCTGGCAACGGTTAGAGCTCATCGAGCGCTGTGAGTTGTACAACGGAAAAAAATCTGGCGAGGCCTGTGACCCGAGTGGCCGCAAATGGATTGTGTGAGTAAGCTGAGGATCGGCGGTAAGACTGCTAGCTGACCTTGTATAGCGATGATACACTTCCAAAGCCCGACCTCTGGTGCCGTACGTTTTTGCATAACAACCTCTGTCAAAGCTATATAATAAAAGATGCTCGATGCTAACTACATGACGCAGTCGATCACATCGGCGAAGCAGCTACAGCAGAGCGCAATGCACTCGACGTCAAGAGAATCAAGGTGCTCACAACCGGGGGTGGTATCACACCGGAATATTCTCAAATGGTGATAAGGGACCGCCGTTTGAGAGCTACGGAACAACACTGTACAACTGAGATAGGCGGGGATCCACAGCAAAAATTCAAGACTTCCGCTGTTAATGCAATTGCCGGGTTGCTTGAGCAAAACGGCGTTATGGCTCGCTTGCGCGCACAACTCGACGAATCCATGTAGGGAATAAGAAGGGGAGATGGGATGACTGGGTGGGGATCTACAGAATTCCCCTCCTTCGGATATCACTGTCATCTCCAGGTTCAATGGGTAATCAAGGGTCATGAATTACTTGCACGGATAACTCCCGGATTTCAAGTGCGGGTCGAGGAGATATAGGGACAACCTGCGGCAACCTTTGAAGGCAGCAACACTGGCTCGATATTGGACCCCATCTTTTCCCACTTGAAGTCTGTTTGATCTGACAATCGGCTCTTTTCAGCACTGTCTCCAGATTACCAAAGAGAAAAAGAAGACTGTAAAGTAGAAACTTAGGCCGACGAGAATATGAAGATTGAATTATAGGGAGAATATTGTGTTGCATACATGGAACAGTGCCCAATTACGTTCGGAATTTTCCGAAGTACCAACGCTGACAAGAGATAGACACGTGCCCGGCAGCGAGGCTGGTGATTTTGTTGAGCCAGCAGGCGCTCTTCTTATGTTGGTTGAAGAGGAGGGCCTTGAGATCATATGATAAGGTGTCGAAATCAGGGCATGCGTCCGGTACTCGTGGCAAAATGTCAGCTGGTCTGCAGCAAAGGCATACCCAATTGGCGATGTGGTACTTGTCGAAGTTGTACAGAAATCACCAGCTATAAATCATGGACCAGCTGCAGCCCAGACTCAATTTCCTTTCCACTCACCAAGTCTTCCGGATAGTTGCATGAGACACACAGCAACAGACCTCATCTCAAAGCATCACCAAAGCTCACGCTCATTACTTCAAGCATCCTCAATATGTGCTTCAAAGTAGGCACTTACTGGAAATGCAATCATTGGCAGCACACAGCCACAAGACCTTGTTGGCAGGGCAAATGGGTCTTTGAATATTGTAAACCCCAAGACTGCATAATGGAACTGTAAATGTTCGTATCCCTTGAATGCCAACGTGTCTGATCTTCTCCAGGGATACTAGTGGAGAAGTTCTAAAACGGAGGGACTACTACTGCCGTACGTACGACGTGATTTCACGATCGCACCATCAGTCACCTTACGTCAAGCCGACTAACAAAGTACCTAGAAGAATGTCTGATGACAAGGCTCCTGAAGAGGCGCGATGAATGTCGAGCCGTTTTGGATTCCGGAATCAGCCGTTACCCAGGCCAATGTAAAGGCATCTGGGTATGGTATCAAAAATGGAAAAGAATGGATTCTGAGACCATACCAAAGTTGACTGAGTCCCTTCGAATTCACGGTCCATACTACATGTTCAACTATTACAATGAATGTCGGACACTGGGCGTTGTCTGATGACGATATCGATGGCGCCTCGGCGATTCATCCATGGGGGGAAGGAGAGTGTGAGGACGATATGGGTCTGCCTGCTCTTTGTCCTTGGCTTGCATTTGTCTGATTGGAGTAACTATGCTGGAGCTGGAATTAATGAAAATTGCTTCTGGAGAAGGCATGGTGTATTTGAAGCAGAGATCGTGTTTATTGACAATACAGCCCAGCCCAAGCACAGGGAAGATCGGGTACTGGTCTTAGTTTCATGTTTGTGATTCGAGGATGGATGGCATCTCGCAGAGATCCCTTGCCATTGACTAGTATCTTGAGCCATCCAGAAGAATTGAGGTAATGTTGTTGTAGTCCCATAACAATATAGTTTGTAAAATGACCTTTGCAGCATATTTCTGGATCGACCCATGTGTGTTGATGGAACGAGAAGATGATGTTCAATATCGATGGCCGTACCGTGAACGGTTGGAAAAGCTTGGAAAGCAAGCATGTGTAAGCGAGACTTGGTATAGTCTGCTGAGTCATTCTCTCTAGCGTCTTTGGCCTGTTTCAGCCTCCCTCAACACACGATCGTCATGACAGCAGCAATGGAGCAGAACCCGGGCTCTGCCAGCTTCTTCAGCAAGTGCTGACCTCCTGCCGCTTGTGTAAACCATCTCCGGGGAGCTTCCTTGAAATGTAGTGTAATTCAAGATGATCGAACGTCATTTGAGACCAGCATAAATGGTGGAAGTCGCGTGTGACACCCTCAACGTCCCGTCCGCGCGGGATGATATCAGGCTATCATGACACTTAGCCAGACCCGCACCAATACGCCAATCTCCGCTAAGGATAGTATTGGGTCTACTTCAGGGTCTCTCGAGAACCAATCTACATCATTGGTGCGATCAGCCGTCATGGACAGTCTAATCGATGCAAGACAGGGCCATTCCTCTTGGAAGCTTGTGCCGAAAGAAGCTTGTTTCATCATCAATTGAAGCAAAGTTAGCAACCACCATCTCGCGCTACAACGCGGGAACCCAGTTCTTGCATGGAGAGCGGGGCATATGCTTCCACAGCGTCGTCCCTACAACTCTTTCTTGTCTCGAGTATTTTGCCTTCGTAACATCTACATCTACTGTCGACTCCATCATGGAGAATTCGACACAGCCAGCCGGCCCACCTCCAGATGGAGTCATATCTAATTTCAACGATCCGATGAACCATGCGGGCAATCTCATCGCCTGCAATGTCGTCCTGCTCACCGCGTCCGTCATCATTGTGGCTGCTCGGATTGTTTCACGCACCATCCTGACCGATTGGCGGCTTGGATGGGATGATTGTGAGCTGCTTTCGATTTCCTTATTGGAGCCTTGCGCTGACATGGAGCGAATAGGGACGATGATTTTAGCTCTGGTTCGTTGAAAGTCAGGCCGAGAAAGATGTTCGCTCAAGCTCATTGATGTAGATCGGGACCTCAATATTCGGCGCGTTCGTTATCGAGAGTGAGTGGAGACGCTGTAAGGTTACAGTAACGATGGAGATGCTAAGATTGTCAATAGCGACGAACTATGGTCTGGGCAAAAACATATGGGACGTACCTGTGACCACATACTCACCAGGCTATCTTTGGGTAAGACGTGCGAAGTGCAGGTTGAGATCGTTGCTCACATGGAACAGTGGATCATGGCCACCTTTGCTTCCTGTCCTGCATCATACTACTGGGTCAAAGTCTCCATCCTCTTTTTCTACCTACGAGTATTCCAGCTCCAGGCGCGACTTCGATACATCATCTATGCACTCTTCATCTATTGCACTGCGTATTACTGGCTCGCTTTCGGAACGATCGTCGGCTTGTGCAACTACAAAAACAAAACCTGGGATATTACTGTCCAGATGAACTGCTTTGCGGATGGACCGCTCGTCTTCGCCATCGGTGGCTTGGATATCTTTGCTGACATCATGGTCCTGGCATTCCCGGTCCCCATGGTGTTGAAGTTGAAAGTGTCATGGCCACAAAGAATATACCTCCTCTTTATTTTCTTGTTCGGCATCACGTGAGTTTGTCAAACCTCTGCTCCCCAAAACGTCGAAGCTGACCGGACCTAGTGCTACAGCAGCTTGCGCCATACGCGTGGCTTTTGCTGCCCAGGCCAAGGGCACGAGCAATGCCACAATGGCGCAATACCGCGTGGTCACCCTGTTGTGCGTCTTTCCCATGAAAACGATGAATCGAGCTGACAGCGTGCATAGTTGCATTGAGCACTATCTTGCTCTGATCGCCGCCTGCATGCCGACATTAGGACCGTTATTCCGCTACCTCCACCCCGACGGCTGGAAGAACCTGGGACGGAAGCAGCATCTCCAAGACTTGGAGGTCAATGAAGACGAAGAAGCCTTCCATCGAAAGTGGCCGAAACGAACGCACAAGTCGCCCGACGCCAGTCTCATGCATGGATCCGTCAAGACAGGGGAGAGCACCGCGGACAAATCATCCGCGTATCAGTACTGGCCCGGCCAGAACATGAGCCGCGAGCACAGCGAGGAGGGTTCGAAGGGCTGGGGTTCAGAGGGCACGGAGCTGAAGACCTTGCCCATGAATTGCGCCGTTGCGCGACTGCCTAATCATGAGATCATGAGTGCGCCTTGACTTCTAACCTCAAAGAGATCGAGGTGACATGGTTTGAGTGGAAACTTTCTCGGGACTCATGAAAATGCATATGATACCCAGTGGAGGCTAGCATATAACTACCGCAGCGTTGATGTCACAAGCGACATCCAGTGGCTGAGTATGAAAAGTGGAGAAAATTCGAACATAATCTCAAAACAAAAGCCTGCACAGCTACCCCTTCGAAGATTTGATCGCCCGCAATATCTGAAAACAGAGCCAATCAGTCTGGACAAAGCTCTTCGACTGTATGACTTGTGGACCGCATAGAAGCGTGAAAAGGACATGCCTCAACGGTTAAGTCTTGGGTCCCTGGCCACAGCATCATCCTCATCAGTGAATACAATCCCCAGACTCTCAAAAACATTTACCCTCTTCGTGATCTTGCGCTCCATCTCATTTTCGGGCCCGTCTCATTTATTATTGAACCCACAATCCGTCCGTCCTTCATCCACAAACCCTACCAATCCGCAGCAACTCCCGCGCCTCCAACTAGATCCAGCGCAACCGTCTGGCCTCCTCCCCGCAAATGCCAAACTTCTCATCTCCCCACTCACGCAACATCCACCACCCCACCATCTTCCACCCCCTCCCCCCCTCCATCCCCCACCCTCACATCCCTAAAAATCCTCCCCGTCACCCTCCTCAACTCCCTCCCCCCCTCC
>MSTJ01000127.1:0-38788 GCA_001956345.1 Ramalina peruviana | reverse complement strand
GGGGGGGGGGGTGATTTTGTAGCGGTAGAAAGGGCCCGGAAAGGGCGAGCGAATGGTGGCTTCGGTAGGGATTCAGGGGGTCCGGTGCATCGTCATGGCCCTCGAACGTGGTCTCAGTCGTGCGTGCGTCCACGGGTTTTGCCAGCCGAGTCATCGATGTTGCAGCAGGTCCTGTAGTTCTATTTTTCTTCCATCGGGGGCCTTTTTGGAAAGCTGGGATGCGTATGGGAAGCTAGGCTAAGAGACGAATGACATGACAACGCCTGCAATGAATTTGGGGTGAGGTATGATGGGGAAGGGAGGCGTGCTGGGGGAAGAAGTGGGAAAGGAAAAGCAAGGGGGAGAGGATCACGTGAGAGGTTGAAAGTCGGTGTCTGCAGGCGTGTGCGTTACGAACAGATATGGTAGCGATATTTTGGGGATTCCAACCATATGTAGGACCAGACAGATGATACATGCGGACTTGCGAAAGTAGAAGATGGAAACATTTGCAACTTTCCAAGGGATATGTATTGCGCGCGATAGAGCCAGAAACATCTAGTCTAGGGGATAATGCCATGCAGATATAGTCATCATCATATCCGATCAGAAGATCTTGCATCCAACACGACGGTTTACCCCAATGCTTTATCGCAGTACCTCAACAATCCGACAAAACAGGGGAGAGGTATATCTGAAATGAACTTCCACACAACAACACTCGAGCAACCGAGATGATGTGCTCCACGTTGAGACGGGTCACATCATTCGGACGTAGTTTGCCTTACAAATGCTTCGAGGTAGCCTTCTCCTCCTCGCTGCTCGCATCATGCGTGCCCTTCTCATACGTCCTGGCGTCAAGGCTCATGTTCCTGGGAATGGCACTGCCGCGCCTCTCACCAGTCTCCGGGTCAATGACGCTGGCGCCGCGACCGGCCGCCTGGACCAATTCGGGGTTCTGCTCCTTGAGGATGGCGAAGTTGCGCTCGGCCTCCCAGTTCCAGATGCTGTCGGAGGCAAACACCAGGTTCATCTCCTCGAGCGTGCGCTGGTTGGTCTCGGGGTAGAGGGCCCAGACGATGACGATGGTGGCCGCGTTGACGGCACCGAAGACGTACAAAGCCTTCTCGTTGAGCGCGGCGAACATGGTGGGTAAGAGAAGAGTGGTCCAGCCGTTGCCGACGGACCAGCCGACCACACCCCATGCATTACCGCGGGCACGGACTTCCAGAGGGAAGATCTCGGCCGGGTAGAGCCAGGGCACGGTAAGCCAGGTGGCACCGAAAATGGCGGTGAAGAGGAACACGAAAAAGACGGCTGCGCCACCGACACCAGCTTTGTTGCCTTCTGAGGCGTTTATTGTTGCGCGGGCAAGACCACCTGCGACGAACATGCAAATACCTTGACCAACGGAGCCCCAGTAGAGGGTCCAGCGACGCCCAATTCGGTCGAGGGTGAAGACACAGACGAGGGTGGAGAACTGAATGGAGCTGTTAGCATTTATCATGATCCTGGGGGGGGAAATATCCATACCATGTAGGTAATATCGTTCAAGCCAGAAATCCATAGTTGATCTTTTGCGGCCACACCGGCAATGGAGAAGATGGTGGGACCATAGATGGTGATACCAGCAATGCCAATCCATTCTTGGAGAATCTGGAGCCAGACGACCAAGTGGACACGGCGACCGGTATGCAGCTTGCCGGATTTCCAGCCAAAAAACATGGCGAGGTATGAGTTTTGCTTGGAGGTCTTTCGCTCGAGTTCAACAATGTTGCGGACGTCCTGAAACTCGGCTTCGGCAAGGCCATCACCTTCACCACGGAGTCTGCCCAAGATGAAACGACCCTCCTCTTCGCGGCCAACCTTGATGAGCCAGCGGGGGGATTCCGGCATGGCGAAGACGATGATGGCAAGGAAGATCAGAGGCACAATCTGGAAGGCGATGGGGAAACGCCAGATGAAGTCGGAGTCTTTGACGGAGTAGAAGGATGTGCCACTAGACAAAGTATCCATTAGCATTACGGCTGCCAGAGGACTTGAGGAGCGAGACAACTCACTATTCAATCCAATACGCTGCCACAACACCAAAAATATTCAAGGTGAACTCGATGGCGACGAATTGGCCTCGTGATGTATGACTGGCAGTCTCGGTTGCCCAGACAGGTGTGATTGCGTTCAGGATACCTGTACCGATACCATTCAAGGTACGAGCGCAGAACATCCAGCTGGCATTTTGAGCAGAGCATTGTAGTGTTGCACCAACGACAGCCCACACGGATGCCAGCGCGATGGTCTTGATTCGTCCATATCTATCACCGAACCAGCCGCCGAGGAATGCACCGAAGAGAGTACCAGGGAGATAGTAGACAGCGACCTAAGTTTGTCAGCACATGCCATTTAAAACAGAAGGAATGAATTCAACGTACAATGCCACCTTTCAGGAGGGAGTTAGTCTCCTTGACCGCTGGCGGGTTCTTGGTCGTGTCCCAATAGCCGAATCCCATGGTCTCAGCATAGTTCCGGTTGGTGTTGACACCGCCCATAACACCCTGGTCATAACCGAAGAAGAAGATGGAAAGACCGGCCACAGCATTGATGGCAATCAGCAGCGAGCGCTTCTCCAGCCTCCGGGCCACATTGAACTTGGAAATGCGGTCCATGATGGGCGACGATGGCGAGATCAGTCGCGATGATTTGGCTTGTCTTTGTGGCGTTCAATGGCGGTCTCGACTCTGTCACTTCCTCATGTAATGATAGGAAGGGAAGAGGAGGATGTAAAGATAGTGAAGGAAGGTTGGGGGAGTGATAGGTAAAGAAGAGGAAAGAAGCGGAGTGGAAGGTTTAAAACGGGCGTCAAGGCAGGACGTGTCGCAGTGTGGGGAGTGGGGAAGCAAGTGAGTGTGGTGCGCGTGTAGTGTCAAGGGATGATCCAGTTGATTGTCGGCGGATATATTCGAAGGAGGATTTGAACGGCTATAACCAGCCTAGTGAGTTCGATGGTGTGTCATATAACGGTAGGGGTGTTGCAAGCTGTGAGCAGTCACGCACTCGGATGGCGAGCTGCTGGCTGCAGGAGTCGCCGGACGCTGCAGTCGGATTGTCGGAGGCGAGTGGATCGGTAAAGGTAAGATGCGTCGATCTGGAGTCTAAGATTTGATAACGGGAAAAAGCGGTCGATCCAATCACGGCCGGTAGACCAAGAGAAAGGGATTTGCGATCAATAATAATTCTGATGTTAATTGGATCACTGGAAACTGGAGAGCGAGTCCCTTGTACTAGACGCGAAGAGCGCGAGTAGAGAAGGAGAGAGTAGCAAAACGCTAGTATAGTCCTAAGTGCATGCGACAGGCTGGAGGGATTGCTGATCGAACCACTTATTCTCTCTCATTTGCGACGCAGCAAGCAGAACGAAGACCCAAAGTTGTTGGATCTCGGCTAGCTGAAGAGAAAGAAGATGAGGATGTGAAGAGAGAAAGCTGAGTGGAGGAACCATGTGGCTTTCGTTTGCCTCGCTCCGGGGAATGCGCTGAACTGGCTGCAGCAAGTGACGTGTGTGTATCAATAGGCTTCATGCTAAAAGATGGTGCTGGGCGCGTCCCCACAGTGACAAAGCTTCAAAAGCTTCTGGTGCTTTTCTAGAGCAAGCTTTAGAAGCTTTTCCAAGCCTTTGAGTCGCCCGGCAGAGATCCCTAGCATATGCACGCTGCATCCTTGACCTACGGGATCGGGAAAGTGGGTGAGAAAGCTGTGGGATGGCGACCCTGAGAAACGGTATGTGCGCAAGCCGTCGATTGGGCCGCTTATATCGATGTCGGATATTGAGACAGGGATGGCCCGAATCAAAGTTTCATTCTTCGCACGCGTCTCGTGATCGAACCAGTCTTTGGCTTCTCGTTTGCTTACTCTTCCATCCTTCAGCAATCCAGCTGCTGGCGGTTGGCGGTTGATCTTTTCCGTCTGTGCCAGTACGGGAGTGATACAGTCCCAAACACGTCTGATGCTTCGCCTCATCTTTGTCTGTACTCGCAACTTTGCAAGACGTGTCGCATGAGCTTGGGCGCCCGACATTTGTGGTAGACTGTTTGGTGGTTGGACTTTGAGAAGCCCCAAATATTGGCAGCCCTGCCGAACCAGCCGGGGCTTTTCCAAGAAATCTCAAGTCCCAGGTTGTCCTGACTCCTCGAAGCTTAAATCATTCAAGTCTTGAACCGCCGAATCCCTCCGCGCAGGCCCTATCAAGCACACGGAAAGACACATGGTTTGGGGCGCACTATTATTCCGTGTCGATGTCTCACCAAATTTGGAAACATCGCAAGATTTGTTCGGATCGTTTCAACCGGGACTCAAACGCAGCATAGTGGTACAAATCTCATCACTCTCTTTCAACGACACATGCTATTAGATTCATATCGATTTTATGCTCGCATGTTGGCTGTACGTAGCGTCAGCATCAACCCGATTGTGCGGATTTCACGTCTTGGACCGAATAGGGCTTAGCTTAGGGTTTTCATTCGCCCAGAGCAGGCAGTCTTGGCAGTTTGCTATCCTCATCTAGAACAACATCATCATCGTCATGCAAGTCTCGATCCTTCCATCAGCTGACAGGCGTCTAGTAGAATTGAATGGAGACCGTGTCTCCTCTCAGGCTGACCCATGACAAATGCGTGTGCAAGGGTTGTATGTCCATCGATCGACGGAGGGGAGATTGCTATCTGAGACATTTTCGTTGACCGTTAGTCACTTGGTCCTGCGCGTGCTCTGTTGCATAATATAACGCACCTTGGCTCTTTCTTTCTAAAATTTCCGTTTGGCTTGATTCTCCCACGCCCAACCCGACTGCTGGGCTGGCCGTGCATCGACCATGGCCCCACCTGTTGATTGGCCCCAATCCCGGGGAACTGGACTGGTGCTGTCTGGACCAGGAGATGTTGTTACGGTACGAGTATTGGTGACGATTTCCTCTTGATCGCTTCCGGCCATCCAAACTGCAGGCTGCTGCAGCTCATCGTGCTCGTCACCAAAGTCACAGTTCTGCTACGAAATTGCTTGGACCGCGTAAGAGATCAGACCTGCTTTATGACATTAACAACGTGCTGTGCCGTCTGCATCTTCCCAGTCTTGTTCACTATTGTGTTACCTGGTCTATCTGACATCTTGCGAGTTCTACGGTGGAATGGTTCAATCACGCCATAGGTGTTGTCACGCAACCTTTCCAATCTCGCAAGATTCTATCAAGAGCGCTCTCTGCGCGCGCGATATCGTGATTCCCAATCTCCTGGGCTCTTCGAACGCCCAAGATCTCATCACTATCTACAGGGCAGGCCGTGATCTTCCGACGGGAGTATCCAATCTGACGATAGGTAACAGAGGAAAGCGCCAATGAGCAGTACGAGCTGTATCTCTGCTGCTTACTGTCATCATGCAGGTCACGCTTCACGAGTTCGTTGGCTTCTTGGCATCTGAGTTGCCGTTTAGCATCTTTGAGCCAGATCGGCCCCGCTGATCTTTTTGGATTCTGGACGCATCGGAACGAAGCCATGTCGCTGTTGTCCCCGTTTGTACCGGTACTGCATCACACGCAGATATTTCCTGTTCGATGTGTTCGGATGGAAAATCCATTGGAAAGCAAACACGCAGTTAATATCACCCGTAGGCAGCATGTTACGATTGCACAATATGATGCAATGAACAGGAGATTTGAAGGGTTTAGATTAATCATCACCTCCTTCTCCTCAAAAGCACCTTCTGCGTCGGATCCGGCATGATAGCCGTCTCAAAGAAGATGTTCCGTGGCCTCTCTTTAATCGTGTCCGGGAACTTGATATCGTAATTCAGCAAAAGATGGCACAAGATGGCCTTGATCTCCGCCTCCGCAAAGTACCGCCCTGGACACGCGTGCCGTCCGTGACCAAAGGCCATGGATTCCACCGATGTGGTGTGGAATGCCAGCTTGCTCGACTCTTCCACCCCTTCGTCTGCTCGTTTCGCAAACCTGAACCCGTCGAATGTGTCCAGCTCACCCCACACCCTCGCATTCGAGCTCGGTTGCTGTTCGTTGCAGGTGAGGTGTGTCCCGGCAGGAACGTGAAAGCCGTCGTGAAGGGTGATGGGGACGGAGGTCTTGCGCGTGAAGAAAGCTACAAAACTTGTGTGTCAGACAGTATCCCGCAATAGATCCCACAGCGGATTCCTCAAGAGCAATCAAAAAGAAAGAGG
The DNA here is from genome assembly GCA_001956345.1 of Ramalina peruviana. Taxonomy (NCBI): domain Eukaryota; kingdom Fungi; phylum Ascomycota; class Lecanoromycetes; order Lecanorales; family Ramalinaceae; genus Ramalina; species Ramalina peruviana. The sequence continues at coordinate 32,590 of MSTJ01000127.1, read as the reverse complement.
GGAAAAAGAGAACAATCTGAACGAAGAGTCAAGGCAGACCTACTCAACGCAATCGGACTCAACCGCTGGCTCTCCTTCATGAAACTGTCCATCAGCCTCAACCTGCCCAATCCTTGCTTCGTCAGATTCCCTCCCTCCAGTCCCAACACCTTCTCCACCTCCTGCCGGAGCGGCTCCACATACTCCTGCCTCGCCGCAAGATCATAGAGCATATGCGTAGTCGCCATACCCGTGGTATGAATCGCCGCCAGGCCAATGATCAACTGCACATGCGCCTGCTCTTTGAAATCGAAGGTCGGAATATGGCTTGAGCGCTGCTGCATCCAGTAAATCGTATCCTGATACTCTTTCTGCTCCTTTTTCCCATTACCACCACCACCACTACCAGCGGCGCTCTTCTCCCTCTCCCTCGCCTCCAGGATGGGAAAAAGCAGCCTCCTCGCCGTGGCCTTCATAGTCTCCAACCTCCTCATGGGCGCCAGCAGCCGGAACATCAGCGGGCGGAGCCAGGGATGCCATTTCTTCAGTTCCTGGCCCCCCGCGAAGACATCGGCGGTATATTGGATACTGGTGGCGATCCACTCGTCGTCGCGACTCACTTCCTTGGTGACGAAGATGCGGGAGGAGACCATACTCACAACCCGTAGGACTTTGGCATGCAACTGCACCTCCCTCCACCCATCCCCCTCCTCCCCTTCTTCTTCTTCTCCTCCCTTTGCAAGTTCGCCATCATCATCAAACTCCCGCCCAATCGCAAACGCAACTTCCTCCTGCATTTCCCCCAACAGGTTCGGTATATTCCTCGTCAAATCCTTGGCCACGACATCGATGCTCTGCTCATTCACCTCATCGATCCCCGTGAACTTGCCCAATAGGATGTCACTGTTCGCTTTCGTGAAACTCAGGTCGCCGCGCGGGCGGTTCTTCAACTCATCCACGTATTTGTGGGGCAGGAGGATCCGGTCGCCGTCGGGGGTGGGCATGCGGTACCATGTCTCCGGCAGCGCGGAGCGGAGGAGGGAGAGGCATGAGGTGCGGAAGGTTGGGGGGTCGCCTAGTATCGGAAGGGAATGGAGGGATTTTGGGGTTTGGGGGGAAGAGTGCGGGGCGGTTGAGGACGGGGCGAGTGTGATGGCGGGTTGGGGAGAAGAGGGTGCGGCGGCAGGGCGATTGTCGGAAGTGAGGAGGGCGATGGTGGCGATGATGCCGAGGGTGAGGATGATCCATGATGCGGTGGTTGGGGGGAGGGAGGCGAGGAGGTTCCGGAGGGGGGAGGGGAGGTATTGGAGGAGGCCCATTGTCCCTGCCCTGTATGGTATCGCGGGCGCGAGGATGAATTGGGAGAGTGAATCGCTTTCACTGGACTTCCATGGCAAGAAACCTCTGAAACAGGAAATACCGGACTTGGTAGACAACAATCAGAAAGATGTGAAACCTTTGTCAACACGAAATCCACACAAACAAACCACAGCAACAGCCTCGCCAAACACACACACAACGCGTAAAAGACCACCACAATCATTAACCTCCACCCGCGTGCGCTGCTAGACCCACCCACCTATGACCGCACCTTTCCAAAGTTCAAACACAAACCGAACGATCTACAGATCAGCACCCGCCCAATCCGTCCCATATGCGCAAACCACGCGCGATCTCCACAAGCGAATTCRATTTTATCTAATCATGCCGATCTTTCAACTCTTAGGAATTAATGACGGCACACAAAATTTAGCCCCCGTCGCGTGCACATGCCTCTGGGGTGTCTCACCCCACCCCAACCATTGCCTTGGTCTCGGTATAGGCGCGGCTCGGTGAGTGGACGAGAATATCCCTCAAGATGTGGGTGCGTTGATCGAAAGGGGAAATTGGTGTGGTGGATCCCAGGTAAGGGGATGATTTGAGTAATTTTGGGAAGGGGTGTGGGTTTTCAGCTGTGATGATGATGTGTGAGGCTGGGAGCGGTGAGAGTTGATGGATGGGAAGGAGCGAATCTCGAAGTTGATGGAAACACGTGACTCGGGACAGTTCAAGGAGATGGATTTATGCATTTGCTGAGCATGGGTTTCAGTATGTTGGAGCGTTTTTGGTTGCAGCGGTTTTGAAATTGAGAGCAACACCTCGCCATTCATCTCGAGCCTCTCTTTGATTGCTGCGTTGCGCAACTCCTATTAATCCCCTTCTTATCCTGGCACGTCTGCAATCACAGGGCACAAGACTGCAAAGAAGTCTTCCATTCCCATCCTATTTCCGTGGCCTTCCATCCCCATTCCCAGCGTTCAACCATTATTCGAAAGATGCCCTTCTCCCCCCCAAACTCCATCCTCATCGTCGGCGGTTCCCTAACCTCGCTCCTCTACGCCATCGCCCTGGCCACCCTCCCCCCTCCATCGCGTCCCCAATCTATCCAGATCTTCGAACGACTCCCGCGCAGCCGATTACACGCCCAAGCCGGTGCCGGACTAGGCGTCCCACCGGATTTGGAAGCGTTTTTCGCTGCGTACGCGCACCTCGACGCTCAGGACGGGGAGAAGCCGTATTTTTTGAAGAATGGGAAGGCGAATGTGGTGGACGGGGAGGGGAGAGTGGTGACGACGCTGGAGCCAGGGGTGAAGGCGACCAGTTGGGACACTTTATATGGGAAGTTGAGGCGGATGGTTGAGGGGTTGGAGGGGGTGGAGTATTTTAATGGGAGGGAGGTTGTGGGGGTGAGGGATTTGGGAGAGGGGAAGGGTGTGGAGGTGAGGTATTTGGAACGGGGGGGTGAGGGTGAGGGTGAGGATGATGGAGGAGAGGAGGGTTTTGGGGACACGGAAATGAAGACGACGGCAGATCTAGTGATTGCCGCTGATGGCTCAGGGTCGATGATACGGAGGCTTCTGATGCCGAAGGTAGAGAGGCAGTATGTCGGATACGTAGCGTGGCGGGGGACGGTGCCAGAGAAGATGATGAGCGAGCCAATGGGAAGGGTTTTCCTAGGGGATGAGGACCGGCATTGTCAGATCGAGAAGAGCTTTTTCATCTCGTTAGTCACGCATCTCCCTGAGTTCAACCTACGCTCTCTCTCCATTCTGCTTTACAATCTGGCATTGACCAATCTCAGCTCCCGAAATCTTCAGCCCAATTCAAGAAGCATGACTTGGGAAGCCAGCCGTCTTGTTTCGTAGTGCTTGCCATGAGAAGAACCTGTACTAATATTTTGTTCGACAAGATACACAATGCCGGGTCCCAAAAATGCCATCGAATATCCCAATCGTCTCAGAAATTGGGTGTGGTACTTGCCATACCCACCAGATTCTCAAGACTTCAAGAACGTCATGACGGATATTCACAATGTCACCCACAGATACACGCTTCCAGCGGGCATGATCCGCCCAGAGATCTGGACTGCGCAGAAAGACATGGCCAGGAAACGTTTGGACGCCAATTCAGCCAATCTGATAGGTCTTACCGAGCAGCCTTTCATCCAGGCCATTACAGAAGTGGTCTGCAATCGCTGTCTGTTCCTGGATGGGAAATTCTTGCTCGTGGGTGATGCATTCAGCACTTTCCGCCCGTTGAGCGGGCAGGGAACAAATCAAGGTGCCAAGGGTGCCATGGCGCTGAAAGAGGTATTCGCAGGAAAAGCGACTCTGGAAGGTTGGGAGACCATGATGAGGGAATATGCCGAGAAGACGCAGGCGTTTGGAGTTGCGAGAGAGACGCAGGCACAGCTTCACCAGGATTGAGACTTCCAGCGCGAACTCTGCATGGTGTCTGACCAACACGTTCTGTATGCTGGCAATCCCTAAATGAGAAATCTCCAAAGGTTGTTGGGCAATGACTCTAAGACAAGAACAGAGCCGAACATTTAACTCTACAGGGTCCTGTCGGAAGAGCAGTAGAGACAGCTCATCCCCAGCTGCTCTGTCCTTCCACCCACTCACCCATCCTCATGAAATGCTGTTATTGGGTCACAAGCTTCCAATCCTTGCAAATATGGTCCAGCATCGTAGAATCCAGTCTCATTTTGATCATATAAAACGAAGCGTTTCAAGCGAGGAAACTGGTACTTCTTGAGTTGCTGCAGGATCTCACGCCACGAATCATAAACGGTGAAGTTATCCTCCACATAAACCACCTCGAGGACGTCCGCGCACTTACGAAAAAATTTGAGCACATTGTCAAGAGTCTTGGGCTCACATTGCCGGAGTTCGATGTGTTTGAGTCGTGTAGGGTAGGCGTTGCCAAATGCTATACCAATATCAAGTCCACTTGCAAGCTCATTCTGAAGCTCATATCTGTAGGAATTCCAATTGAGGCCAAACTCGAGTCGTTCCAGATTCCTCGCCTGCCGGAAAACTTTGTTGAGCCCTGGATACAAATCACCCTCAATTCCATGCCTGTAATCATCTCCGCCACCCGTCAAGTAACGATAATGGCAACTAAGGTAGAATCTGAATTCACGTAAATTGCTGAGCAATTCATCCGAAAGCCAGCGGTGTAAGGTTGACGGTAAATCATGTACGACGGGGTCGGCCTCCCAGATTGAATATTCCGACAATCCAAAGTTAAGTAGTTCCCTGTGCTTTTTCGCCGGCGAAGAATAGACCAGATCGCAAAAGTCGTCATCGTATAAATTCGGGCAGAGCATCGTATCCGTAATGAATGATAGTCTATGGACCCTTACAGGGGCTTCGTGGAGGGCCGTGCAAAAGCTTTTGAGTGTATTCTTACCCGAGTAATCGAGCTCTAGAGCGCTGAAGCCCTCAAAGATCCTTGATAATCTGGCTCCGCCAACGTATGATTGACCAGTGAAGATGTCAACATCGTGCATGTTTGGAAGATGCCTAAAGACGCGAGCCAAGAGCTCGACAACGGTGTCGTTCATGAATAGTAATCGTTGGGCTTCCATGGCATGCGCATGATGTCCAAGATATCGTATCAGGCGAAGCTCGCTATCATTATGAGTATGCGAATGTCGATTGATCCTCTTTCTAAGAGTATCTCGAAACTTGAGCCGCTGAGCTTCAGGAGTACGATACTCATCGTCGCTCGTCATTCGACGCTTGGGCTTGCCTATTCGCTCGTGATCAGAAATTTGGGCAGCGTAGAAGACTAGCTTCTGGACGTGATGGCGCCTGTCATCAAAAATCAACACCCTGCCTCTACAAGATCTCTCGGGCAACACGTCACAGTATTGGGTGTTCCGATATCGCATTCAGGTTGGCCAAGCTATCCGGTTCCATCCAGAATGTGATATTCTTGAAGACTCTCGGCGCGAGCGTTTCAGCAAAACTCTTATTCGCCAGACGCAGTTGACAAAGGTCGCGGATGGCAGTGTATTCGTCGCAAGGCGCAAGGTAATCAAAAATCATTCTCTTGATTTCGATCGGCATCCCATCCAGGGAGGCGGAGCTTGATGGCGGGGCAGACTCCACCGCGTTTCGACCGTTTCTCAAAATTCCGACTGCCATCTTGGACATGACGAAAGCATACAGCGGCGTTGGTCATTCAGTGCCGCAGTCGTTCAGCGGGCTTCGTTGAGCCAGGACTTCCGTCTCACGCGCTGTTCAACGTAAGCGAACAGTGAGAATGCCACGCTCGTACTACAGAGAGACTAGTCTGTATAGTGCTCGCGATGACTTCCCCGTCGTCAAGATCACAGTGTTGAAGTTTGCAACTGTAAAAGGAAGGAAAAGTTTGATTCGGAGGGTGCGCGAACACGCTTTCGGGCAAGACGCGTGACGTCATTTCATTAGTGATTTCAAGTTGCTTGCGACTCCTTGGCATCCATTTTTTCCGCGTATCACCTTTGGTTTTTTGTATGCGATTCTTATATAAATTATTAACCTCGCTACGTAATCGAACCAGTAGACCGAACTACTTACTTAAATAGCCCGAATAAAAAATATCGACTCTATCGTAATTATATTAACTAAATAAGGTTTTAAAAAGGCTACTCGCTTATTTTTATCGCCGAAATAGGCTTAATAAGTCCAATAGTTTTAAACGTTTCCTTTTTATAATAATACCGCTTTTATACCAATTGCYAAGCGACTAAATATTCGTTTTAAAAGCAAAAAGGTATTCGTATTCGAAGATAAGCTTATTATCGCCGCCGAACGGGAATAAAAGGAAAAGGAAAAACAGCGTAAAAAGAAAAAAACCGCTTAAAAAATAAAAAGAATATCGCGGGTACCGATTATAGGTAATAATAACGGCCCTTTTAGGCTTAATAAAGGCGATAGATCTCTTAGTACCCTTAAGATAAATATAGTTATAAAGAATATTAAAAAAGGCCTTTTAAAAAGGCTTTTTAATCGTACCCTTAATAATAATACCGCCGGTAATATTACCAATAACGTTAATACCTTAAAATTTACTTTTAAAGGCCGCCGCGTCGTTTTTTTAAAGCCGCTAAGGAAAGTATAAGGCCCTTCGGATCGTATATAGCGAATTAATATAAATAAAGCCCTAAAAATTACTAAAGCGAAAAAGGTTACGGAAACTATTAAAAACCTTTCGGAGGCAATTTAAGGGACCCCCCGGATAAATAATACCTTATAAAGTAACAATACGGCTAAGGGTAAAAATAATAAGTTAAATAATAATCTAAAGGTCGAGGAAGTCCTAAATTATATCGATTATTAAGACGTACCTTTTTACTTTTATATTTATACTAAACTTAAAGTTAAAAAAGGCTTTATACGTATTTTAAARTAGGCCGGATAAATCGGGTAAGGTTATTAAATAGGTCGTAACTACTTTAGCTTAAAGAGATTAAATTATAAAGTTATTATTAATATAAAGCGCTTCGATTTATCCGATTTTTTCGAAAATATTATTATTAAGATCCGTTCTACGATGCTTAAAGTAAAAATTCTTATTATAACGATTAATATTTTTTTAAAACCGTAATAAAGTAAGGTAAAAAATACTTTATATTCTTAGTAGTAAGCTTAGCTAGGGTATAAATAAAACGTTACTTTATATATCGAGGCTTCTATTATAGCCCGCGTAAATTCGCTTTTATTCCGGCGTCTTATTAACGTCGTTAATAGTCCTAATATACCCCCTACTGCTCGGAGGACGAAAACTATTCTCTTCGAGGAGCAAGTTACCTACCGGCATAATAGCAATCGTTTTTAATAAGACCCGGCTTGGAATATAATATTAATAAGGGTTTATTAATCGAAAAAAATAACTATAAAGAGTAAAAGTATAAGTAAGTCTGTAAATAAGCTTTATATAGCCGAATCGCTAAGCCGCTAATTTAGCGTAATTAATAAGCCTGTTAAGCGAGCCGAAGAGTTACCGGCTAAATACTAAATACCGAATTATTAGTTAATATACGGTTAATATTTTAATACGGTCCCAATATTACCCCCCCCTCCTTTTAAAATATCGTCCGCGATATTAATTATACGGTAAAAGGTTATTATAATATTTAATCGTAACGACGAAATCGGCCCCGGTATATTCGGTTATACGGGCCGGGTTTATTAAGGTATATAAAATAATATTCGTTTATTATATCGGTAATATATTCGAATTTACTTTTATCGGAATTATATTATTTTAAATCGAGATCGTAGCCGGATTAGTTTACTTTATACTATAATTATTTATACGAGAATCGAGAGTTAAAAATATCGTTAATTTCCTATTTTTTTTGGTCGTTAATAATAATAAAATTAGCAAGGACGAGCTCCTACTTAAATAATAGGTTTTTAACGGTTATATATAATAAATTCGTATAAAAAACGTTTTCGATATAAAAATTAATAAGGAGGTCGAGCTCGTACGAATAACCCTTTTTATTCTTAATTTCGTATAATTTAATTATTTTAAAGTCGAGTTTTTTATAAGGTTTTATCGTTTTAATATTCTTAATCAATAAATAAACCCGGTCGCCGATTTTATAAATAACGTTTTTTCAATAACGGTTAACCTATTCCGTTATATTAATTTAGGCGGCCTTTAGGTTTTATTTATCGTAACTTAACGATTACTATATATAATCGATAATATTGCCTGTAATTTTATTAATAAACCGTTTTTTCGTAATTAAATATATTATATCGTTAAACGTAAAACTTATATAAAGGTAATAATTTTTATTAAAAAAAAAAAGCGATATATTTATAAACGTAAACTCCTAATTATTATCCGAGAACTTAACTATATCGATATACTTAGCCCAGTTATTTTAATATTTATTATAATATATCCGAAGCTTCGTTTTAACGTCTTAATTTACCCGTTTTATTTACTTATTAATTTCCGGGTAATAGGTTATTAAATACGTAATTTAAATACCGAATCTTTTATATAAGTATTTTTAAAGAACGGATACGAACTAAGTTCTTTTATCCGAAACGATTAACGAAAAAAGGCTTTCGCGTTTATATATTTTATAAAGGAATATTTCGGTTAATATTTTCGTAAAAATATCCTTATTTTTATTAGAAACTAAATAATAAAGTCGATATTTAAATAATTTATAATAAATAATAAAAATAGCGTTATAATTCCTTAACTTTAATAATCCTATAATAAGGTTTATAAAGAGGTCCTTTTATCGTTAATTTAATATCGGTAATAAATAAAATAATCCGTTTTTACAGTTACGCGGAGCCTTAATTCGCTTATATATTTAGCAATTTCGGATATATTTTTTGACGGTAACGCGTAATTATAAGATATAATAAGATCGACGGATTAGGCTTATAATCCGACGGATTTTAGGGTAAGTTAATAATAACTATATATAAATTTCCTAAAATACTTCGGTAATTAAACTATCGGGTATATATATCCTTTTACGGTTAAATAAGACTCCGTTTTTAACGGTATACCCCCCCGAATAGTTATTACCGATAATTTCGTTACGGATTTTAATATATTCTTCGTTATTTATATTAACCCGGCGGACCTTCGTAAAAAGGTTTTCTATTAAAACGTTGTTAAATTAATTTTCGTTAACCGGGCTTAACTCGACTTTATCGATTTTATTAAAAGTAAAGATTATTTAATATATATACTTTTCCCGGTTATTATTTAACGACGTAAGCGTCGAGCCGGTTATTTAAATTAAAACGTCGGCTTTTTAATTTTTTTCGTAATAATATAAATAATTTTAAAATTATAATCGGCGAAGGTATTCGCTTATTTTATTTATTTCCGGGTAAGCTTCTTAATTTTTATAAAGTATTCAAGACTTTTATAATCGGTAAAGATTTTAATAAAAATATCCGTATATTCGAGATTTATTTTTTATATTTCGAATTTATTAATTATAACGAGGAACTTTTTATCGTAAATTTCGTAATTATATTTAATAAAGTAAAAATTCTTATTATAAAATATTATTAAATATAAAATACCGTCGTCGTCGTATTAAGATAAAATATTAATATTAACGTAATCGGAAAAATCCGTTTCGAGGATCGTTTTACGTTTACGATTAAAGTATTTTAATACCGGAACGGTTATAATTACTTTTTTTAATTAATCAAAGGCTTTTTAATATATTTCGGTTTATTCGAATTTAAAGTCCTTTTATATTAATCGATATAAAGGTTTCGTAATTCTGGAAAAAGTTTTAATAAAACGACGGTAAAAGTTATAAAAATTAATAAAGGATTAAACTTATTTTAACGTTTTAGGCTAAGATTAGTCGAGAATAATTTATATTTTTTTAAAATCTATTTTAATATTTTCGGTAAAAACGATAATATTAAAGAACGTAGTCTTTTAAATATGGAATTTATATTTATTAATATCGATATAAAGTTTAACGGCTTATAGTTTTTTTAAGATTTTACGAACGTAAGTTTTATATTTTTTAAGGATCTTATTATAAATTAGTATATTATTTATATAAGCTTAAGCGAAATTATTTAAATATTCGAAAAAGACGTTATTAATATAATATTACTAAATTATAAGGCTATTAATAAATCCAAAAAATATTATTTTATATATATAGGCCTTTATATTAATAATAAAGGTCGTTAAATCCTTATTTTCGGGGCTTATACGTAAGGAGTTAAAGGCTACGATAATATCGATTTTAATAAGGTATTTTATACCGATAATTCGAATAAAGGTTTCGTCGATTAAGGGTAATAAGTATCGGTCCTTTTTAATTAATATATTAAGTTTTCGGTAATTAATATAAAATCGTAAACTTTTATCTTTTTTTAGTACGAATAAGATCGGTAAAATATAAAAAGCCTGGATCAGGGTAATATACCTTTTTTTTAGATTTTCTATTAAGTATTCTTTATATATCCGGAGCTTAAATAAGGATAATAGGTATATACGGCTTTTTAATAAGTTTTTAAAATCGTTAATAAGTTCGATTTTATAGTCGTTATTTCGGTACGGTAAAAGCTCCGTTATTTTCTTTCTATTAAATACGTTTAAAAAATTATAATAATCCGAAAGTAATTTACGTTTAACTTCTTTAAGGGCTTCGGCCGAGATTTCGTTTAATTAGATTTTAGGTTTTTTTTTTTTGTTTTTAAGTTCGTTAATTTAATTATTTAACTATATTATAAATATAAAGAACGTAAAGTTTTTTTTATCCTTAATAAATATTCGAAAAAAAGCAGTTTTAATTTAAAAAATATTAAAAAGATTTTTAATTTTTTCTATTAAATCTTATAAAAAGGCTATTTTTAAAGGCTTTTTTTTATGTTTTTTTATTTTTCTCAATCGTTTATTATAATAACGAGGTTTTATTTCGGGTTCGGATTCCGATTAAGTTTCTATCTTTTTCTTAGGTTTTTTTAAATTTAAATCGTTTTTTTCGATAAATAAAATAAGAAACGCTAATTAAAAACGACGAAAAATTTAAATCGGAATAAATTTAAGGATAATAAGGGGAGCGATAACGATTTCGTTATTAATATTAAGAACTTCTTTAATTCGGGGTATATTATTAATCGGGTTAAAAAAGAAAATAAAGAAAATAAAACCGGTAAGCGACTTAAATAGTTTATTAAAACGAATTAATCGTTTACCGTTTATATCGATTTAAAATCTGCGAAGGTATAGTTTTTTTAAAATAATTTAATAAAATCCTAAATCGACGGATAATATATAAACTATCCGTTAAGTATTTAAAACTATTTTTATTATAAGATAAATAGCCTCCGTAATAATACGAATTATATTATTACCGAAACCACTTACCGTCTTTTATTTTATAAATATTATATTAATTATAAAGAAATTATATAAGAAATACGTAAGTTTAATATTAATAAAAACGTAACCCGTAACCCCCGTATTAACGAAAGCTTAATAAGTTCGACTTTTTCTATTTATAATTAATATATAAAATATAGTAAAAGCTTTATTTATAAAATAATTATCCGTCGAACTTATTAGCTTTAATATTTATAATTTTTCTATTTTAACCGCGTCGATAATAAGGGTTATTAGTTTTTTATTTACTTCTTAATATCGGTTTTCTTTTATAAATATATTACTATTATATAACCTGACTTATAATAATAGTAATATAATTTAAAACGACGTTCGGCGTCGCGTATAGTTTCGGCGCTACGTTTCGAAGTAATAACTATAATAACGGTTTCTTTAATAGTTTTAGTAATCGTAATCGAAATATTTACGGTCTTACGAACCGTAATAACCTTTTTATATTCCGCTTTAATTAATTAGTTATTATTAAGTTATTAAAGTTAATCGTATATTTTTTAAGTTAATAATTAATAACGGATATAAAGATTAAATATAGTAGCGTTTTTTAGACGAGGAATTATTTTATTAACGATATTATTACGAATATAGTCGTCGTAATAATCGAAAATATCGGCTAAGCGGAAAATAATATTTAAAAAGTTAGCGAAAAGATCGCTATTACGTTAATAAATAAATCAATATTCGCGACGGGCCTTATTTATTTTATCCTTTTCCGTATAAATACCGGATAAATAAATAAATATATTATCTATAATTACGTATAACTTTTTCGAATCCGTTTAACGCCTTAAATAAAAGTAATTTAATATTTTATTATTAAAAATATTATATATAAATATTACTTTATCCGTATCCCGCGGGTAATAATCCCAATTAATTTATAAGCGCTGTCACGAGCATGATGCGTGATGCATATGAGTGAGTGGAATATGTGTGTGAAGTGTATGATTCATGGATATCTAGCTATGCAGATGCTGAGATATCTGAGTGCGCGCCAAGACCACTAGGCTCTATCAGGCTAGATCCCGCTGATAAGCTGATAAGGAGTCCCCCATGATGGACCATGGCCATGACCGTGACAACATCCCCACAAAATCAACAAAAAACCGACGTCCTCGTCGCAACCATAACCACCACAAAACGTCATCGATGTTGATACACTCGGTGGTAGAGGTGACCAATAGCAAGCCCCGAGTGCAAGAATCATGTGATTTGGATGGGTGGTTGTTGAGAAACAAGGGTGGTTGAAACCGTATGCTGAAAAATCGACCGAAAAAGGTGACGAAAAGGGACCGGACCGGGTGGTAGTCGTGGATTTGTCGATCGGAATCGAGCTGAATCGCTCAAAAAACGTATCTCCGATGATTTGCCGAGTGAGTGCATGACTGTGCACGTGATCTGTCTTGTGCCCTTGCTCACTGCTTGTAGTCCATCTTTTGTGATCCACCTCAAAGTCTCTTGACCCGTCTGATCAGGTCCTTTGTCCTGATACTCTCATCCTGTATGTCCTTTGAGATCTTGAGAGCCATGGCGTGTACCTCGTTCATGATCTGTTGGGCTCGCTCATTGGTGGATTTGTTCTGGGGTGAAGGTGAAGAAGTGGATGCTTGCGGAGCAGGTGAAGGAGTGGATGCTTGCGGAGCAGGCGGATTTGCCGTCTTGGCCGATGAGGGTGGATTCAGCGTTGTCGCACTCGTTTTTGGTGCGAATTTGTTGAAGAGGTCCTTGAGTGTCATGGGAGGCAACACCCGTGGTAGTGACACTTTGACCGACGTTGTCGATTTGGATTCGGTGAGAGATTTGAGAGGTGCATATCTCATGTAGAGATCATATACGGTGAGGTAGGATTTCGGTGAGAAGGAGCTCGTTGCTGAGCTCTTTGATGATGCCGATGAAGTGGATGAAGCCCTGGATCTTGCAGGTGAGGTTTGAGATGATGAGATCGATCCAGACGGTGTCGATTTGAGTACTGAGGCGTATGAAGGTGGCGAGGACGAAGCTGAGCTTGATGACGCAACTGATGAGCTTGCGGATGAGCTTCTTCGTGATGATTCTGAAGGCATTGCGATGATGAGACGTCTAGTCAAAGACTCCGCTTGGTGAAGGTGTTAGGTATGTTGCAAGAGCTACAACATTGCCACCACTGATTACAGGGCAGAAGAGGTTATACTCAAACTGCAGGAACGTCTAGATGACTAGAGCCGTTGCTACCATTCTGTCACGAGCATGATGCGTGATGCATATGAGTGAGTGGAATATGTGTGTGAAGTGTATGATTCATGGATATCTAGCTATGCAGATGCTGAGATATCTGAGTGCGCGCCAAGACCACTAGGCTCTATCAGGCTAGATCCCGCTGATAAGCTGATAAGGAGTCCCCCATGATGGACCATGGCCATGACCGTGACAAGCGGTCTCGAATAGCTATTTCTTAATTTTCGTATTTAATTTTATTCTCGTCTTTTTTATTAGTATTATACTTTTTTTTAAATAGCGGTATATTTCTTATCTTCGGGGTAAGCTTTACGTATAAAGTACTTGGGGGTACGTAAGAACCGGCTCGGCTTTATTAACGTAATTATTTATTTTTAGTTTCGAATTCCTTAATACGTATAGTTACGTTATCGTTTTAATTAATTAGGTTTTCGTTATTCTAACGTAGATTCGTTTTAATAAATTTTAGTTTACGAATTTCCGCTTTATTAATATTATCGTTAATATTAAGGGAAAAGTTTTTAATTAATATAGTTTTTTAATTACGTTCGGTACGGAAAGTATTAAGTATTTTTAATACTATATTTAAATCCAATTTAACCTAGTTTTTTAAATAATTAACGTTAACGATATATTATTTAGATTTTGCGGTCGGGGTCGTAATATTTTTAGAATTAACGGTAATAATAAGTCGTTACTAAGTCTTTAATATAAACTCCGCGAAGGATATTACGTTATCGTCGGGAAAAAGGCTAATAAATATAATAACTATTTAGTCGGAGTACTTAAATAAGCTTAAGTACCGGACTAAATCTTTAAAGTTCGAAAAGAGCTATCGAGAAACGCTTCTTAATATTTAAAGGTTAAAAGGTCGAGTATATTTAAGCGGGGTTAATTTAGTATTGCCAATTAATAAATTAATTAGTCCGGTCGGGGTTTTAAATTCGGATTTGTCGTTTTATTCTAAGTCGAAATCGGGGTTTTTATTATTAATTAATATTTTTAATTAACTATATATTCGGGATATAACCGGTAATATTGCGATATCTCTACTATTAAATATATAATACGGGACGGTTAGTAAGAGATAAGACTCCCGGTTCGGTTCGAGAAGAAAAGTAATTATTTTAAACGACTATTAAATAAATAAATAAAATAATAGTTATTCTTATAATAAAACCCGGCTTAAAATATAATATTAATAAGGGTTTATTAATCGAAAAAAATAACTATAAAGAATAAAAGTATAAATAAGTTTATAAATAAACTTTATATAGCCGAATCGCTAAGTTGCTAATTTAGCATAACTAATAAGCCCGTTAAGCGAGCCGAAAAGCCACCGGCTAAATACCAAACACCGAACCACTAGTTAGTATGCGGCCAGCATCTCAGCACGGTCCCAATAGTTTTGCGGGTAACTGGATAGATACCCTTATTATTTAACACTAATATACGTCCTTAGTCTGCCCAAACCCTAAAGGTTCCGGCTACTATATGCCTGTAGACGGTTAATAAAAAGGGCAGTATTTCTATTTTACTATATTTATATATAAGAAATAGGCCAATGCGATTGCTATTAATTAAACTACCATAATAGCTTTATTTATCGAAATATTTAACGATATAAAGAGATAAAAGGGTACTATTATTAATGAATTAAAGGTACCGCGTACGGCTCGATTAACCTAAGAAGCCCTTAATAAAAGGCTTAATAGGGTTATAAATATAAATTTAAGGACCTTAAAGTTTTAAGGTATTTAACGATTAAGTAGTTTAACGAATAATTTTTTTTAATATTATTTTTAATAAATACCTCCTCCGTAATACGCTCCGTAATAGCTTTAACCTCCGCCGGAACCTTAATTGCCGCCTTAAATTCGTCCGTCGCAGATTAAACTTTAAAATACGTTTTATTTAATATAATCGATATCCGAGCTTCGTAACTTAAGCTCGCTAATAGCCGGTATTTAACCCTCGTATTAACTAGAGTATTTTTGGGAATGGAAATTCCGTTAAATCGAATTCTTTGCGTATAAACGAATATTGCAAACTACCCGCGAAGCTTTTAATATATTCGGTTACTAAATTAATAATATTTTTAAAAGGGTATCCGATAAATTATTCGATAAACGCGTTAAAGCTCGGTTTACGGGCGTTATACTTAGTATTTTAAATTAAATAAAAGCCGATTTTAAAGCTTATAAGTTTATTTATCGCGATATTTAAATTAAATAAATAAAGAATCGTAATAAACGACGCGAAGAAAAAAAAGAAGCCGAAGAAACTACTATTCGTTAATATACCCGAATAAAGGTTTAATAATAAGGTCGGTAATAAGCCCGTCGTTAATAAAGTAGAAATAAGGGTAACGAGCTTTTCTAAATCTTAAGTAGCGAAAAAGAAAATAATAATAACGACGAGAACGACGATTATAATAATGAATAACGGCTATATATATATATAGATTTTTCTTTATTAATATTCGTTAATTTCTTCGTATTTATACCGATAAAGCCGCTCTATATAAGCCTTATAATTACCTTTAAATTAATAATTAATAAAGCTATACCGGAAATACTCCTTCGCCTTTTAATTATATTTATTATACTCGATAATAAAGCGAATAAAGCCCCCGAAATTACCTTTAAAAGCTTCTTTATAATATTGGAAATAACGTTTTATTTAGGCTTTAAATATACTGAAAATAAGTTCGATCGGGTTAAAATCCGGGGAATATAATAATAAATAGCGGATAAAATACCTTTTAGTTTTAATAGCTTTATAAATACGGTTTTTATAATAAATACTAACGTTATTTAAGTAAATTATATTCCGAAAGCCGGGGAAAACGTTATAATAAGGTAAAAAGTAATTTATTATTTATTTATATATTTTATCGGCGTTATAATACCCTTACTTAAAAGCTATATATAGTAAATAGCTATTTACCGAGTATATTAATAATAAAGATTACGTCTTACCTCGATTTATATAATTATAATACCGGACGGGGTTTCCAATAAGTCCGTAAACTATATTTCGCTAATAGTTTTACTATTTAAAATTATATTCGTTTAAAAAAACGAACTGCTCGGCCTTTATACGTATTATATTTACTTATTAGTCGTTTTTAAGGATCTGGCTTTAAAAACCGATTCGTTGGCCCGTTTAATATAATATATTTAGCTCTTTTATCCGTTTATAAATCGTCGGTTTAAATACCTAAATACCTTATTCTTTATTAAGGAATACCTTTAACTCGTCTTAATAAATAAAAGGATATTATTTAAAATATATTTATAAACTTTCTAAAGCGGCCGGGTATAACTTACGATTTAGCCCCGTACGAATAAGTATAAAAGGCTTTAGCTATTTAATTATATCGTTCCGTTTTTCTTATTTATAAACGGTTATTTTATAATAAATAACTTTGGTAATAATAGTTAAAAGCTTCTAATAAGCCTTATAAAGTAAATAGAAGTCTATGCGATCGATCTTTCGGTAAACTATATTGGCTATTATACCGTTAATATAGAATTTATTATTATATAGAGCTTTATTATTACCGGATTACGTAAATGCGATAGCTGGTTAATAAACGGCAGGGTAAGGTTGATAATTTATATAAGAATCGTATACAAAAAACCAAAAATGGTGCGCGGAAAAAATGGATGCCAAGGAGTCGCAAGCAACTTGAAATCACTAACATCTTGCCATGCACAACTTGCTTCCAAATTCTCTTCAGTCTAGCCACCAGCCATCGGATCGCCACGCTTGAGCTGTGAGAATAGGACTATCAGACGGGCAAAGTGTACAACAGCTCGAAAATTTCGAGATATGTGGTGCAGCACGTTGACACATGTTCGACTGAGTATGAGCGCTTGGGCTGGACTCTTTTCGAAGGATCATGCCATAACAGCCACAAGTCCGCTTGCCAGGATCGGGGCCTCTGTATGGATTCTACATTGTATGGGAAACAAGCTCGGAGTCGTGTCTAGTGGAGATATCCTTCAGGCGGAACGAGTCTTTCAGGCTTTGTAGAACACGTTGGAATCTTTTGTGCAATGGACCAGCAGAGTAGTTTGTTTGTTCGTTTTGTTTTCCACCTGAAGTAAACCTTCATCTCAAACGGATGATGTCTGGAGGCAAAATCTTGTTGATCACTGCGAAACTTCCGGCTTCCTGAATTACCATTTCATGACAGATCCACTTCCTTACCTGATCATTACCGTACATATCCCAGCGCTCTCAAATGCCTTTATCACATCTTTCAAATCGTAAAAAGCTCATTGCTTCGTCTACATTTCCCTTCACCAAACTTTTCAACGACCCTTCAAAAGTTCATGAGATCGAGACAAAAAAGGCCGGATCAAGTGATGGCGTAACGCTGTTACGATCGGATTCAGACGGTGCAGCTGCTTGATCCGCACAACCGATCAAGCAGATCCTCTACTTCTTCCTCGCTCCACGAGAGCCGCTGGTGTGAAGTATTCCATCTATCATCCCGGCCAATATATGCAAGATCCAGGGCCGTCAGCGCCAACTCTCCATCGGCTTTGAGATCCGTCCTTGCACCCTTGTCGAGCATGAGCTTCACATTGGCCCACTGACATTTCTCCGCTGCCCAGTGCAAAGGCGTCCTGCCATCGTGATTGGTTGCGTTCACGTCTATGCCGACTGTCAGAAACATCTCTATTGACTGTGGGTTCCCGCGCGCGGCAGCGGTGTGGATTGGCATGCTGCCGTTAGCGAGGCGGACGGTCGGATCTGCGCGATACTCCTCATTCAGCATCTGAATGAATTCGTGGTGGCTGTGACCTGCAGCGCCATGCAATGCACTGAAGCCATCATCGTCCTGCTCGTCAACTGAAGCACCATGCTTGAGTAGGAGTTGGCCGATGTCCACGTAGCCTTTTTCAGCTGCCAGGAGTAGGGGAAACTTGGGCTGATCTTGATTGATCATGCCGTGCTGATTCGGGTCTGCTTGCCTCTCCATCAAGAGCTTCACCATACTGACCATTCCGAGGTTTATCGCTTCCAGTAATGGCGTTGCGCCAGTCCTGCTCTTCTGTAGATTGACGTCCGCCCCACGATCGAGTAGCTGAGCTGCGAGAAGGGCATCCTCCGAACGGATTGCTGCGCTGAGAGGGGTCGCGGACCTGGCGATGCAATTTACATTCATTCCACCATCCAACAAGGCAAGGACGGTTTCTGGACGTTTCTGCCATACAGCCCGGACTACAGAATCATTTTCTTCGTAATCGTCGTCTTCAACGTCTTTCTTTGGATTCACTCCTTGCTCGAAGAAGAACTTGACAATGCGCGCGGAGCCTCCGTATGCGACGGCACTCATCAGCCTTGTGGAGTTGGGGTGGCATAGGGGTAATTCGGCACCAAGTCCAATGAGTTCCTCAATTACATCAAGCCGGCCTTCATCAGTTGCCGCAAAAATAGCCTGATAGTCACCTGCATTCACATCGGCGCCGTGCTCAACCAAGACACGAATAGCGTCCACTTCACCGTGCCTAGCGGCAGCGGTCAGCGGAAGATTGTAACAATTGTCACTAGGATTAACGTTTGCTCCAGCTGCGACCAGCATGTGAATAATTTCAACCTTGCCAGCTTCCGCTGCCGCCGAGAGGGGGTGAAAATAAGATGAATCCACATTCGGGTTGACGCCACGGGAGAGAATCTCACGGACGATGGCTTTATGGCCACCGCGAGCTGCAGAATCCAAGGCCTTTTGCTCTTCCCACTCTTTCATGGACGGTTCGGTATTCGAGTTCTTACTGAGCAAACTCTGAAATGTTTCTTGGTCCCCCATCCTCGCAGCGTACTGCAGCGCAGCATAAGAAGGGACCCCGTAGGCCAGCAATTTCCGACAAAGGTCCAGATCTCCAAGATCCCCGGCAGCCTCATGAGCCATTTGGAAGGCGCTGCCCACCCTCCTGCTTCTTGTTTCCTTATCTTTTGACAGCATGAGCCGGACGATGTCCTTGTGTCCCATCAATATAGCAAGGTGCAGGGCGCTACTCGGCTCCTGTTTCGGAGACCAGTAATCTCTAGCTCCATGGTCTAGCAGCAATTTACAGGATTCTATGCTACCTTCTTTGACGGCGACGTATAATGGATCGCCTCTGCGATCGCTCAGCCGTCCTTTTTTTTGAGGATCAGCGCCGTTGTCGAGAAGTACTGCTACGACGTTGTTATGGCCTTGCGAGGCAGCCGCTGCTAATGGCCCCCTCGTGTAGCCCACTTGAGCGTTGGGCTGGGCACCAGCACACAACAAGGTTTGCACAACTTCCGCATGGCCTTTGAAAGCTGAAGCCGCAAGCGCGGTACCCAGGAGACCACCCGAGGCATTCACATCGACTGCACTTTCGATCAAAGCTCTACAGACCATGTCGAAACCAAGAAAAGCGGCAGTATAGAGAGGTGGAATGGTTGGTTGGTTGCCTGAAAGATCTGGCGTTCGCCACGGTTTCTCCAAATTGTTGAATTGAATCCAATTCGTATAATGGATCCGTTCGGGGTCAAACATGCTCCAAATAAGATCTTGAGATGTCTGGGACTCTATAAATGCATTTGAACGTTTCGCATGTGGCACCCAGCTCGTTGCTGCATATTCCACAAGGGGCAATTGCTCGAAGTTGGCGGCACATATGAGAACTTCAACGTGCCTGAGATAGGCCATGCAAGCTCTAGCCAAATCTGCATTTGCCGCGCCCTCGGTCACGGAGAATCGGTAGCAGGCAGTCGACAGGATTGACGGTGATGTAAGAAAATCTTTGACGGAGGAATGAGCAAGCCTGACAGAAACATCGGCATTGAAGCTTAAACCGATTTTACGATCCAAAGATCCAGCAGTCGTGGCTACCAAGCTGGAGCATACGCCCAGAATGTCACGCTTGTCTAGGCACTCTTGGGCGGAATCACAGTAGGGTTGTCCTTGAGTATCCATGTCTATAGCCAAGGCTTCGTTCAATTCGCTCAATCGAAGCTTTCAAAAATATGGGTAAGTCAAAGGACCGGACATAAGGGGGCATACTTACAGGGCGCAATGAACCGACAAGCCATTGTAGCAATCTCTGGGCAAGTGAGATGTCAGCCGAGTCTATACTACTTAGAACTCTTGAGTACGTTTCGTCTAGCGTTTTGGGTAGTGTTCTTAGTGTCTCCCTGATAGCGGACGGAGTCTTACACCTCCTGAGTACCTGGAGCTGACAGTCGGCCCAACGAAACCTTTCAGCCATTTAGCACGTCCTGCTGTTCCGGCTCACGATTGACACGTACATTCCTTGTGTTTTGGCCATTAATTCCGTCTCAACCTCGCGTTGCACAGGGTTTGGCCATCGGCTCAACCTTGGATCATCCGAGAACATATTTCGAACGTACTGTTGTATATCATGATTCACCTTGTCGATCTCGAAATCCATGCATGATGCATCCAGATCATCAAAGCAGTCCTCGATCTCGGGAAGGTATCTGCTGGTTGCAAGTAGGTGCACGTTACCGAGACTAGCCTTGGAAATCTTCTTGATAATTTGCAGCGCGCGATGAATCTGTTCAAAGTCTTCGCACTCGTCCATTGCATCAAAGACTAGGTACAAGTGCTGCAATCCATCGAGCTGATGGTGAAGCACTTCTTCATATTTTGCCAGAATTGGCTTATTTTTCCATGGTCCGGCATATCCACATCGTCCAGGTGGCAAATGATCATTCTTCGTGTCGTACTCCTCGTACAGGTCGACGAGACTCGTAGGTAAACTACCTAATTGGTGTATAAGCTGCGAGATAATCGTCCGCAGGATCATAGCAGTATCATATTTATGACCACCGTTAGCGTCGAAGTATATATAAGCTATTGCTATGGAGGGAGAAGTAGCAGAGGTTCCGCTGACATCATCGATGATTGCGGCACTGGCGGAGTCAGTCTTGAGAATTATCTCAAACCAGAAGTCTGATAGAGTAGTAGAATGATTTGACACACCAAAGCACGGTTTTACCGCATCCGGCTGCGTCTACGATAAGCTCAGGTCAGGACGAATTAACAGAGCACCATACTGAAACCCTTGAGCCAAACGGTAGGTTCCGAGCCCTGTTTCCACGTCTGATAGACTTCATGCTGCAGGAACCATTGTCCGGATCCTGGATTGTGCTTTTGCCGCTCGCTTTCGTGCTTGAGAGCAAGGTCCGGCGCAGAAAGCCAGTCAATGATTCTTCTGAATTTGGTGTCTTTGGCATTCAGGGATCAGCTTGAATTCCGCTAATATGAGGATGGGCAGACCTTGACCCAGACAGTCGAGGTTCGAAGTGAGTCTGGATACCTCGTCCTTGATCATTGGTAAACTTCGCGTTGATGCAAGTATCTCGATCAGATTTGCCCTAGTGTGGACATGAGAGCTTGCCCAGTCTCGTTGCGCGTACGCAAGGCGGCAGGAGTGAGACTTACGCATTGTCAGCGGACATGGCGAGCTGCAGCGTCCCCTTCACACGACCTATGACTTGGAGATGCTCGTGAACCGCGAGCTGCTTCAGCGGCCAAAGCAGAGCTTTTCCTTTGGCCTTCCATCCCTTCTCTGGTTTCAGCTGTGTTTTGAGAGATTCAATCTCTGACAGGCATATTGATAGAGGTCCGTTATCCTCTGTCATTGCACGCAGAGAGGGTAGCGATGTGGGTTCTTCATCTGTCTCTGCGATATTGGCCAGCTTTTCTACAATGTTCCGTAGGCTGGTGACTTCTTCCAAGATTTGTGAGATCTCTCGAGGAGCATTTTTGACACTTCTGCGATACTCGTAGCATATCGAGACTAGTTTGCTACTGATCTGCACAATTGCGAAGAGAGTGCCCACAACACTAATGGGTTCAACCATATTCGCTCAAGTCGTAATACATAGAACCATGTGATCGAAGGATGGGATAAGTTTCTTTTACGCGTCTACATTGTCTCCGCTCGTCTATAAAAGAGAGAAAGAGAAGGCGAGGGAGACAAATTCATTGAGGGATTCAGCCTCGCCAGCTTACGCCATGCCCGATCGGTCATGACTAGGCTCTATCGAGCTTAGCTGCTTTGAATTACGCGATGTGACTATGAGAACATCGAGGAATTGACTTTGGATCACATTGTAGATGCCTTTTTATGATTGTCCCTATTTATTAGTTCGCCTGAGATCATATTGCAACAACACACCCTAAAATCAAATTTCTCTCGTTTCATCAGATGTGTGATCATCTAGGTTCACAAACTCAGTCATTTCATTGAACCTGACTCCGCTTTACCCTATCCTTGAAGACCAAATTTGGACCGTCATGAGCCACCACGAAGCAGTCCCGCGTCTCAAACTCCATGGGCGCAGCAGGAACAGGATCCGCGACCTCGCTCTCCAATTGCATGTCGAGTAGGAAAATCATCTTTGCCAGCGTCAAGGTCATTTCAGCATAGGCGAGAGCTTTTCCTGGACAACCTCGAGGACCTAGACTGAACGGGGTGTACGCCTGATACGCTAAAGGGGTCGCCTCTCTCCCCATCAACCACCGCTGCGGCTCAAACGCGGCTGCATTGCGAAAATAGGACTCTCGGCGGTGTAAGGCATGTAGACTCGTCCCAACCTCAGTCCCTTCCGGTAGGAGGTGGCCGTCGATCAGAAGACCACCGTGGATGACCTTCCGAGGCAGAAGGCCTGGGATTGGGGGTGTCAAGCGCATAGACTCGTCGATGCAGGCTTTGAGGTATTTGCACGAGCTCAACTGTGGTCCCAGTCTGATCTCATCGACCGATTGGAAAGTCTCGTCGATCTCTTTGCGAAGCTGCGCGAGGGTCGATGGGTGGTGCACCAGGTAGAACAAAGTGGCTGTCATCACTGTCGCCATGGTTTCCGATCCTGCAGCAATGTCAGCTCATCTGTAGTCATTGGGCTCGATAGAACCAAGGGGGTTATACCAGCGATGATCAAGCTGATGGCCTCGGCATTGAGCTCGAGTGCCGACATGCTCTGTTTGGTCTCCGGGTCTCTGGCTGCCAGCAACCCCTCAAAGATGTCATCGCGCTTGACTCCATCCTGATGCGAAAGTGCTATCCGGTTCTCGGTCTGCTGTCTCCCCATATCCTCGAACTTCCGTGTGTTGCTGGTCAGTTTGCGGAAAAAGATTCGATCGACCTTGAGCTTCAATAGCGCCGGCATGTAACCGACCTGAGTCAGTCTTGTCAGCGACAAATACGCAGACCGAACCTCTTCGTGAACGAGCAATGCTTACAAGGAGAAGACCCGCCGTTCCTTTCGAGATCATTTCCAAATATGGCCGGTTTTCCGGGCTCTTGAGAGTGTTCCAATTGCTACCAAAGCAAAGGTCGCCAAAGATATCGAACGCCAAACGTGAGATCCATTCACTGACGTTCCTCGCGGCACTCCATTCTCGAACGTCCTTCCCGGTGGCGACGGCTTCGTTACCATTGACAAGCTCCCGGCAGAACTCGCCAATATTGTCTAGCATAACGCCCTCCATGCCCCTGACGGCCGACATTGCAAAGGCCTGATTCGTGATCCGACGCCGGATGGCATGGTGTGCTCTATCGATGATGGTCACCGAAGCCGGCACTCCGAAGAAATTGCTGAAGGTGCTGTAGAAATCGGACTTCTCCACATTGGCCTTGGCACCGTAAATGCCCTGCAAGCCGCTGATGGAGTTGATCGAAATCCGGTTTGGGCCATAGCGGACAATGTCGCCTGTGTACCTACGTCAGCTGTACGCGCTCTCTTTCACCTTCCTGCCCCATTGCGGGAACTCTGCTGGATTCAACATACCGTACTTCTCATGGAGCTTGCAGGAATTGATGTGCCTGTCTCCTCGCAGCACGTGGTATACAGAGTACCAGTCCGTGATTCTGCCAAGCAGCGGGCCAGGGTATCGTGCGAGTGGATGAAGAGTCGTGCGATAGACGATCACAGAGAGGAGCTGTCCGCGCCTGGATCAGTTTCCGCCCTTGGCTATCCCAGCTGGGACGTTGACTAACTGAGATACCCGTGAAACATGCTAGCAAGGCTGCAGGGGAGATCGCGAGTGCTATGGGAAGACTGAAGACGTGCATTGCTTCGGACCCAGGGTACGAGTTTACAAGATGAGGATCGATCAAGAACCTTCTATTCAGCAACGCTCATTGCTTTGCAGATGTTTTTGAGGGAAGCGTTTGATGGTGCATTGAGAATTGAACCAGACCACGCACCTTCCGTCTACAATAACAGCCTGGATCCGCAAACACCTCCAGTATTCCAAAACTCTCTCTGCATCGTTCGAATTGATGTTTAGGTCGCGATAGTTACACGCCTACTGCAGGCTTAGTTCCGTCGCCAAAGTCCTACCGGCTGACAAACAGAATACGCGGTGAGCGCTAGAAAAGTCAAAGACGCGATCCTCCTCGCCAAAAGGCTTGGGACTCACTTGATGTCTTCCATTAATCTTCAAGACATTGTGCATGGTGCGAAACAGCACTTATCTCGCCACAGGGCTTGAACCTAATATCCTGCACACAAGGATTGAGAACGCGCTCAATATCGGCGCTAGGAAGGCACTAATGAAAGGGCTTGCACAGAAGGATTCGGGATGCATAATGTCAGCCCTTGCATCTCGCAAGATCTAGATGAAATGGCCTGCATATAAGGATCTCGGCTGCATGACACCAGCCTTACAAGGTTGGCATCACTCGAACCGAGAACTCTTATAGTCTGACATGATCAAGATCCTGTGTGAGCACTTGCTATATCGCCACACGCCCGACACTTCGCTTGCTGGTTTAGGAGCCATCATGTGAGCCTCGGTAGGATACTGATGAAATGGCCTGCATAAAAGGATTTCGGCTGCATGACGCCAGCCTTACCCAGGTTGGCAGCATTCGAGACGAGGACTTCTAGATCGCGACATCGTCTAGATCTGCTTACAGCACTTGTCTGCATAGCAATGATCCAACACTCGGCTCGCTGAATTAGGACGCATAATGGCCGACCTAATAGGATGTTGATGGAACGGCCTGCTTCTAAGGATTTCCGTTGCATGACGCCAGCCTTAGGAGTTCCAGAGCTCGGCATCGTCTAGATTTCGTCACAACACTCGTCTGAATAGTGATGACCAACACTTCGCTTACTGATCCGAGACGTATAGCATCGGCTGCAACAGAGTGGTGATGAAATGGTTTGCAGACTAGGATTCCGCATGCATGACACCAACCTTACCAGATTGGTATCACTCCCGACGAGGACTGCCCAGAATGCGGCACTGCCATGAGAACTGGTCTGCAAAGCGGTGACTGATTCCCTGCTCAGGGGAAGCAGGGTTTCAGCCACCGCAGTGCACGAGGGCAAGGTTCGTTCGGCGAGTGGGCGTGGAACGCGATCACAAGAAGCCGATATATATCTTCCTGAAATCCTTACCGTTTCTACGTAGGAATCAAGTCCTCGAAAGCTGCTTTCGACGTTTGCCAACGAACGAGGAAACGTACCTGTTGAAGGCGCCTTTAATCAAAACGAATCTCACCATGGAGAAAGAAGAGGATCATCAAGCTCTTGCTGACCTGGTGCAAGCCATGAACATCGAGCAATCTCTGCACGTAAGCCTGCCGCTGCCCCTGATTGCCACCCTGGTTCCCCACCCCGTCTCTAAACAAAGCATGAACCAACAAACCCTTCCCCCACTCAGGCAAAACCCATCCTCACGAACCCCCTTCACCACCTCCACACCCTCTGGCTCTTCACCGTCAACGACATAAAATCGATCCTCATCCCGCAAAGCGCCTTCGGGATCATCACCGCCCTCTCCGGCCCCCTCCTCACCACCAACGCCTCCCCCTCCCTCCCCGCCATCCTCTCCACCCTGCCCCGCGTCCTCTGCTGGACCTACCTGAACCTCCTGACCTTCGACATCTCCAACCAACGGCTCCCCACCTCCCTCGTGGAAGACTCGGTCAACAAACCCTGGCGCGCTCTCCCTTCGAAACGGCTCTCCATGGCGCAAGCCAGGCGGCTCCTCGGCTTCCTCATCCCCTTTGTCATCCTCGTCACGAAATTCTGGGTGGGCGGGTGTCTGGAGACGCTGGTGATGATGTGTATAACCTGGATGTACAACGATCTCCACGGCGCGGACGAGCACTACGTGATCCGCAATCTGATCAATGCCGCGGGATTCATGACGTATAATTACGGGACCAGTCGTGTGGCCGTGGGCTCCCCGCATGCTCTCAATCCGGTCATGGAATACCAATGGGTGCCGATGGTCGGCGGGGTGGTGCTGACGACGCTGCAGATGCAGGATATGAGCGATCAAAAGGGGGATGCGGAGAGGGGTCGGGGGACGCTGCCGCTGGTGTGGGGGGATGGGGTGGCGAGATGGTCGATCGCTGTGCCGGTGATGGTGTGGTCGATTGTGTGTCCCGCGTTCTGGCAGCTGGGGATTTTTTCTTCGGGGTTTGTGCTGCCGGTGATCGTGGGGGGAGTGCTGGCGGGAAGGGTACTCTTGCTCAGGAGCGTAGAGAAGGATAAGCTGACTTGGAAGGTGTGGTGCGCGTGGATGATGGTGCTGTATTCGCTGCCGTTGTTCAAGGATCATAGTGTTTTCGCGCGTGCTTTTGACGGCTTTGCACCTTTTCAGATGGGAGTGCCGGGTGTTTTCCCAAACTTCGCACATCTTTCAGGGATCAATGTCTTGACAGTGTAGCTCTTGAAGCAATGTACATAGCTAGGAGCCGCTTCTCCCGTATTGAGCCTGGTACGGAAGGTGAAAAGGATTCTTCTCAGCTGGCTTGTAATCTGTTTCGCTGGAGCGACCGAACCCTGTTGCGGGGACCAGTAACGGGATACCCGCGGCTTCGTGCTTGTCAACAGCTTTTGGAATGAGTGGTAAGGTGATTTGTCTTTGGAAATGTGTCAGATTGATGTTGCCGGATCCGTTTCTGAAATTGTCGCTGCTGGCGCTGTTTAAATCACGTAGGTAAATCGAAAGGTTTACCGACAGGACAAGGTGTCCTCATTCACTTGCCAAAGAATTCACGAAAGATTTTGGAATCATTCTGTACTGCCGTTCCTTTGCACGACCCTTGGCCATTCAAAAAGGTAGAAGGATATCCGACATTACAGCTCACTTGCGAGAATCTACGATAGTGTGTATAGGGCGTTGAGGAGAAACAGGAGGGTATGTATTCCTCTCCAGTATCTTCAAATTGCAGGACAATCTCATATTTCAACGCTATTACGCTCTCAGGTCGGTCCTTGTTGTCTGTCAAGAACGTTAGGATCTTCGAACACCCAAACGAGCTTCGTCAGTCTTGCTTGACTGAGACCAGTTTAGATTCTGAAGAGACACGATTTGCGGTGTATTCGGCAGTAGCTGGGAACAAGAATCCGTCACCACCAAATGGATAAATGTCTGAGCACGGCTTCTGCTTCTCTTCCTTCGCCGTAACTGTTTCGGCATATTTGAGGTCTAGTCACTGAGCTCTTACTCTCGTAAAGTTGCTGCATCTTCATATTATGCAAAAGACTACACATAATCCTTCAATTCAGAGAATGCATGATACAATCAGGATCCATTTTAAACTTGTACCACTATGCCGAGCTGCTCTGTGTAGTCTGCTGAGGCCAATTTCTTCCTGAAGTAAGCATGATATTGTCTCGTGCCGTAAGAATGTACGACCATCGCTCCGAAGCAGCTTTCCGAGCAGCTTTCCAAGCTGCTCTGCACAGTTGTGACTTCTTTTTGGCGTTGGATATGTGGAATGAGGCGTCCATCATCTCTGCCTTGTAGCCAAGCGACCACTGCAATCATGGTCTGGTCTACCCAGATGTATGACTGCTGCAAATGCCAGGAAGCGTTTTCACCACTTCTCACGTTGTCTGAAGAGTCCTTGTCATAGAGATGATGCTGATTCCAGACTGCGTTTAAGAGGACCGATAAGGATCGGGAGGGGAAAGCCCCAAGGCCAATCTCAAAAAGGGTCAAGCCGATGCTGAGCCAGCAAAGCAAGTTGTGCTGCTACCAGACCCAGAATCTCCTTTCGCTTTCTGCGATGTTAATTATCCTACGTGTTGCTTCATATCCCTCATTTCAGTAGACGGTTCAAGAACAGGTACAGCCTGAGGATCATGCTGTCAGATGCGAATAAAGCCTTGTATTTCAAATTTCCCCTGATGGCGCGGAATAGCTTCCACAACGAGAGCATCCTGCTCAGCCAATCTGGATACATCACCCAGTTCGATCTGAACAAGTCCGTTTGCCATCTGAAATGGATCTGCGTTGCCCTCTGGACATGTTTCTGCTCAGCAATCACCTCAAGGATACCCATTTTCCCCTTTCTCCTTTGCATGTCTTGTCCCCATTTTCGGACAAAACTGAACAAGATGGCGTGACCCTCAATCTGCCGGAGGTGGCCTTTGAACCGAAGGAGCTTATCGGCGTTGTCTTGGGTGGTTTGCTTGTAGCGGGGCAGTCGCTGGATGGTCTGGATTTTGTGCCTTAGGCTTTCGGCCTCGAGCTCAACGCGACTGAATTGCTGGGCCCATTTCATCGCGGCTTCCCCGCGCGCCTTGTTGGGTCTTCTTATTCTAAGTAGGAATTCGAACATTCTCGATCTAAGAGAGACAAGAAGGGAGCTGTGTGGTCAATTTCAGGTCATCCAAGCGCAAAAGATTCGATGGGTTGATGGGTTGATGCTTGAGCTCGTCAAGGGGAAGAAGGCTCTCAGAGTCCATCAATCAGATTTAATCCAGAGGTCTATGAGATGGAGTAGCTAGATCATCTTGGCTTTACAAACAGTCACTTTGGTCTACGGATGAACTGGATATTGAAAGAATTCAAGCACGATGATGGACTGAAGGTGGAGTTTGTCTGCTCTGAGAAATGTGACAAGAAATGTATTCGATAGAGGCGCTTGAGGCAAGGCGCTACCCCACCCCACTCCGGGCCCTTACTCCGGATCCCGGCCCCTAGCCTCCGTCCTGTAACCCTAATGTCCAGGACCAGTCAATCCAGTGAACAATTTACCAATCATCAGATCTTCCTTTCCAATCATTAGACATGACAGAAATCAGGGCACACGAACATTTTCATGAATTGACAGAAGAAAAAGCCGCGCTTGCGCATCATTGGTGGCATTGCAATCTAATCTTGCGAGGGTTTGAGGCGATCGACGACGCCTGGTGTGGGATGATGTGGCTGTGCAACGAAAACGTGACCTCTCACAGCATCAACTACATCAACTACAGGCCAACCTAGTGCCTCGTCCATCAGGCTGCTGCAGTAGCCCAAACGCGAAACGATTAAGCTGCTTACCATTCTCTAGCGATTGTCATTTCTACGTTACAAGTCTAACGGTGTGCGCCATTTTCCCTGATCCCAGCCCAGCTGCAGGAGGCGATATGCCATCGCGGGGCACTACATTATCACAGGCAATGGGCGATGGATTCGAGCATGAACTCGGAAGACCCGTGGATGGTTTGCAGATACAATGCCTTGGACTCCTCCTTCATCGACTCAAATCCTGCTTCGCCTCACTGGCATGTTGAACCTGTAATGCTGTAAGAACCCTCGATCGACATCCATCTACCAACCCACAGATCAAACTGGAATTGATCACGGCTAGAGGTGCATCACTGCCTGACAAGGCTGGATGGCATACAACAATCTCTCCAACCGTTGACCATGCCACCAAACGCAATGATCCCTGGGCCAACCTCCCAACCCGGTAGTGCCCATCCAGGCACCTCACAATTGTCTCCTCACAACCCCAACAGTGCTTCGTCCAGCTCGATCGAGGACTTCACCCTCTCGCCACAATCTCCCTCCCCTTCCCCAGGTTCCACACCAGGCTCCTCTTCTACGGCTCCACCATCGCCAGTCGACCCGATTAGCAACATCGACCCATCTTCGAGCCCCTCTTCCATCCAAAAGGCAAAGCAAAAGATCAAGACCAAAAGGATCAAGAGGAAACAAAAAGGTCACCAACAAAATTCCTCACCAACCTCCCTTGCCCCTTCGATTGAGCTCAGCGATTTCTCCACTCTTGATACCTCTACATCTCCTGCTTCTCCGTCCGGTCAACCTCAGGCTGCGTCCTCTCCCGATGGCTCTACTCTCTGTCCGCCCTCCCCTGCTGCCTCATCGCCGACTGTATCAGCCCCTTCGTCTACATCGTCAGTCTCCACGACCAACCAACGACTTTCGCGCTCATCGACTTGGCAATCCATCCGTTCTGTGGTCCCCACCCCCACTCGTCCCTCGGCCAACAATTCCCTCGCCCTCATCACGCTCGCGGTATCAGCATTCGGCCTCCTTTTCTTCGGTTACCGCGCATACAAAATGCAGATCATGGAGACTATGCTTGCGTATGTGCAGAACTGCTTTTCCTTGGAGCAGCAGCGCGGAGATGGCCATATGAGTAAGCGGTGTGAGGCAATGGTGAAAGAATTTGAGGGAGGGGGAATGGCACCACCGTACTCGCCACCAAAACGAGACCTGAGGCACCAGGTGGAATGGCATGCCTTCGCTTCTCCTCATCAAGCAAAGAGAATTGTCAAAATGACGGAGACGGACGGTTTATACGAATGGCTGCTAAGGCACAAGTCTACATTGGGACTGATCCTGGTGACATCCGTCCTCCTACTTGGGACGACGCTGGTCATGCGCCGGATACAGCACAAGACGAGACGTGAGGCGCCACCCTTCCATAGTCCTGCACGATCAGAACCTCAGGATGTCTGGTTGACGAGAAGTTTCGATACCGGGTAAGCAAATTTACATGAGTTTTTACCCTCCTGATCTCACGCCCACCTGACATGATCAAACCTAAAAGCGTTGTTTCAATGTTGTCTACGCTTTAGCGTTCTTGTATGGTACAAGGCAATGCTGACTCGGCGTTTTACCCAGGGAACAAGAAGAGATAATGCGAGAGCGAGGCTGGCAGGTCATTCCTCACGACCCCAAGGAGCATTCATACCTCGGCAGGCTACGCAGATTGCTACGAGATACCGTTGAGGGCACTCCCTCACATATCGACGACAACGACGATGAAACGGGAGCTGAAAGCGAAGGCCAGAAGCGCATACTGGATGATGATGAAGGCGGAAGCCTGAAAAGCATGAGCGAGATGCTGCAGACCTGGTTTAGTAATGACGATACCACAAAGACAATAGCTACAGGTGAAGAGCGGCATGGAAGCACCAGCACCGGCCGCAGCAGTGGAAGCCAGATGGACAACGGGTTTCCCTCCAAAGTGCATCTTCACCATCGTCGGAGTGTGAGCGGCCCCGCCAATGGGGACGAGAAGGTCCGCGAAAATCTCATCGAACTCCCCGCGAGGGGTATGACCAAGAATTTCTTTGATCCAAACACTGGCGAGTTTATCCATCTAATCCAGTGGAGCAGCCGAAACCATACTGGGTTCCGCGTGGAGGATGGTGACAATTCCGACGATGAGGAGGACATGGGAAAAGGCGAGGCCAAGCAAAAGTTTGTCCAGATGACGACGGGTGGAGCGGCGCTGGCAGGGGGGAAGCACATCGATGCCCTGTTCCTGAAGGAGATGGAGAGACTGGGCGCGGCAGCTGTTGCCTCGGGGGAGGAGACGAGGGATAGTGTGATGTCGACGCTGGTAGGGGACTGCTTTGGGGGGCTCATGACGAGATGGAAGGGAAGAGCGATGCCACAGATGAGCTAGTTATACCCTGACGACTACATAATGAATTTATGTTTGTATAATGTTGTCCTATCCGCGAGGTAGCTCCAGCCCTGACGGGCGGATGCATCGATTTCTGTTTGTTGTAGCGCCAAATCCAGGCAATCACCCGTTTCACAATCGCTACTTCTCCACATCACAATTCATTCACAACACTTTCATCATGCATTCACCCCCTTTCCTCCCTCTATACGTTCTTTTCCTCAAATTCCAACACCTCAATCTCATCAACTACCAACCACCATAATCATCCACCTTCAGTCCTGACCTCTATACAACATCAACAACCAAACCCCTCGACCGCTCAACCAACCAAACAAACCACCTCATCTCCGATTCCCCACCCTCCGATCTCCCCCTCAAATAACGATAAAATGGCAACAGTCGACACCCTAATAACCTACACATTCCCCCTCCTAGGCACCCCCCCCTCCTCCTCCTCCTCGACC
>MSTJ01000126.1:0-38905 GCA_001956345.1 Ramalina peruviana | reverse complement strand
CGACGTCAATTCATGTTAGAGAAGAGCAGAGAGGGAAGGGGCGGGGCCGTCCTTTATTCCACACGTGCTTCCCCTCGGCCCCCTCTGCAAACTTTGCTTCCGACCCCGCCTTTCACTTTCACACATCCTCTACCATCTCCCCCTACTTCCTCCGAAACGAACACCCCTCCGTCAAGCGGGCCTTCCCGCCTGTGGGCTGGCACAGCACGGTGCTGCAACCCCCGCAGATGACGACGGTCTGGGCGTGCGAGAAGACGGTCGTGATGGTGAAGCAGCCGGGGCATTTGACGTCCATGAAGAAGGAGCGCGGGGCGGGGACGAGTTGCTATGTTTGCGAAAGAGGGAAGGGTTAGCGGTGAGAGTAAATGAGTGGGTTGGTTGGTCGAGAGGAGGGATGGAGATGGGAGGGCGGATGGGGGAGAGGGTAGATATGAGGGCGGATAGGGGAGGGATTGGGGAAGCGAGAAGGGAAAGGGAGGGGACGAGGGGTGGGACTTGAAGAGGTGGTGTTGGTGAGATGGGATGACGGATGAGAAGAGGACTTTTTATGTAAGTGAAGTCATGGAAGAAGGGAAAAGACGGGCAACAGAAAAAGAGTAAATCATGGGTCTTCGGGATGACGACTTTAAAAGGAAAGAGGGGATCCAGGCCGGATCGAAGCCTCTTCACCAAGAAGCAAAGACGCAGGCCCTGGAGGAGAAGAGAAGAAAGTCGATGATCCCGTCCGCAGACCTGTCCTCGGCAGACCAACCCCCCCTCGTACAAGGGCAGCTGGTCCCGCAACATCCGTGCAATCCAGAACAAATCCAAGGCCCTTTTCAAACTTCACTTCCCAGCTCTTCCACATCACCGCAAGCCGACGCACTGCCCACTCGCCCATTACCCCATGAACCCTCCCACGAACACAAGCACGCACGCACACACGCATGCACATATTAACCACGCAATCACGCACACATTCACGCAGCAAGCCCCTCTCCTCTCCCCTCATCCCAAATATTATCTCATATTCTCGGACGCAATCCTCTCTTGAAGTATGACAGCCACATAGGAAATATATATAGCAAACGCACCTTGAGCTTATGCTTCCTTGCCTCGGCTTGCGGGGTCGGGTTGAGGAGATCGACTGCTAAGACCTGTTGCAGCATAAATCCATTAGCATATGCATTGCCCTTGCAGAAGTCAACGACTTGGAGCAATTTGTTGTAGAGGTCGCTTGCGCCAGGTCCCCACAATCTGGTCGTGAGGAGAGAGAGAGAGATTGTTGTGAGGGGCGTGTGGATGTATTGCTTCTGCGGTATCCCTCTGTGGTTGTGGATGCCTCCGCTCTCTTGGAGCGAGATCTCTAGAAAGCACTCCCTCTCCTTGATAACGGAGCGAAGCATTCTGCAATACCATCCACCCCATGAAAGATGCACGATACCACCGACAATCCGGCGGTGGCGAAAAAAAAAAACGTACCATCTTTGCGGAGTCTTTGTATCACCTAATGTTCCTGACTTGATGCTCTTTTCTCGTAGGTTTCGTACCGTGCGTGATCGATTTCGCACTGCGTCTCGGTGATGCGGGATCGAGGAAGAGACAGTCGTTGTTGTTGTTGGGGGTGGATGGAGATGAGTCAAGGGCCGGGCGATGATGGTGTGAGGTTCGAAGCGCGGCTCCACAAATCTTTAGCGAGAATTAATGTCGTGTGAGTGCCAAGACTTGATTCAGCCCTATAGCATTGCATGGACATTATGATCCTGGTCCGTGCGCCAGATACTGCTATTCCTATTGTATTGCAGAAGTGATATGTTCATGAAATTCTGATCTCGAATTGACGTTACGATATGCTCTTCATAGGAATTCAAAGAATCAAGACAAACGCCATATCACCCTCTCTTGCTCTACCCATCCTTCCATACAAGATGCTGCTATAACAATGAGTAATGCCGAAATGTACCATACCCCCGTGAATGCCGCCAATGTGAACCAGGAAAACGCCTGTCGCTCATGTCCGTCATTCAAAGTCGTATACATTGATAATTGGCTTCTCCAGACCCATATAGTCAATCTCTCCCAATAAGGTAAAAGTCCTGTTGTCCTGTTGTCATGCTCCTGGTTCCAGTGTTCCTCGATCTCATAGCTGCTTCCCGTGGTACGGCGTCAATGAGAAATATGGCGCCGTGTCTCTGTATGTTTCCCTATTTAACGTTCCTTCTAGAAGGAATGCGGCCGAAATCATCATGAAGCGAACCCTTTTCCCTCTCCGCAGGTGTAGATGTTCAGCCAGCTCGAACCCACACAGCCCGATGCAAGCAACATCCGATGCGGGTGGAAAGTCGTGCATGCGATCGGCGTCGACCGGCTGGTACTCAGCAATGGCGAGTAAGGATGCAGGGTGTTGAGGAAGGCCCCATTGGTGTTGAAGAGGGTGAGGGCGTGGTTGTCGGAGCCACTGCAATCCATCACAGGTCAGTAAGCATATTTTCCATCATCGCCCCTTATAAATTCAAAGATAGCACCGGAGATCCAACTCACGTAGCAAAGACCGGCGCATGCTCATGCACGCCCAACGTCCGCATCACCCCGGGCGCCCTCACCTCCCCCACACTCGCCTCCATCCGGATATCCCACAGCCGAACCTCTCCATTCCGGCTGCCACTCACCAACTCCCTCTGCCCGCCCCGCTGCATGTGCACATTCGTGATCCACTGCTTATGCTCCCTCCACACCCTGACTTGCGACTGCGCTGGCTTCAACCTTTGATCAAACACCCTCACCGCGCCATCGCCATACCCTGCCGCGAAGATATCGCCTTGCACCCGGTCCGACGTCAGGGATGTGATGCACGAGCCGGAGCGGGCAGGGATGTCGTTGATGCAGTATTCCATCGTGGCATCCCATACTCTAATGACTTTGGTGTCGCCGGCCACTAGTAAGCAACCCTTCATCTGTTGCCAGTCGAACACCAACCCGGCATTTCGGGTGCTGGGGACCATTTCGGTCAGAGCCCGATAGGCGGTGACGAGCTCGACGTCGCGGTCATAATTTCGAAATATCCGGACCACGCCGTCAGAAGAACCTGTAATGAGCAAGGCAGAGTCGTCTTCATTAATGAATCGCGCCTCGTTGATCTTGGAACCCTTGGGGTTGCCATTGGAGAACCGTGACATGCGAGTCTTGTTCCGCCAATTCCAGACGCAGATGGTGTCTCGGTCGTCCGCTACAGCGATCGTGTCCTCGAATTGGTGGAAGGACAATTTGGAAGGCTGGGAGGCGTTGTTGAAGAAACCGGCGTCTTTGTCCCAATGCGTGGAGCCCGCTTGAGTCTTGAGAGGTTGGGTCATGTCAAGGATTCGCTCATTCCGGTCGCGTCGCCATAGTCGCTCGTTGTAGTCATCGCTGCCAGGCTCCTCACTCTCCCTGGCTTTCATTTGTGGTTGAAGAAAGTATTCGGTAGCGTATTTGACAAAGACACTGGGAAGCGGTAGGTCTTCCACTCGGCGGCCACTTCGCTCTTTGAATTGCTTTGGTTTCGCAACTTGAGCCTTGAGGTATTTCGTCGAGGCCTTTGTTGGGTCGTTCTGGTCTGGTGGATTACTCCATTCGGCGGGTACCCCAGGTCGACCTGGAGGGCCAGACGGTCGTTTGGATGATCCTCCGTTCATTGCAGGGAGATTATCGGTTGATTCTGATCCTCCCACAAAGTACTTGAGAGCAGATGCCACACTGGCTGTCCGTCTCAGGCCGGCCAGAAGGTAGCTCTCGTTTCTTGGTGGTGCGTGATTCCCGTTGACGGTTGGCGTGGGCTGTCTTGACATTGCTGCAACCGAAGGAGCACGAGAGATCGGTGCCTTTTGTTGCGAGAGCTCCAGTATGCTATCAAGAAGCCGCTGGACACTTTTCGCAAGAGGTGACTCGAGCAGTGCGCTGTGCACCCAATCGACGACCATGCTGGCGGATTGAGCCACTTCCGGATGCGGATCGACGGACAACAGAATAAGCTGGTACCACATTGCGCCCTGGATAGTATTTTCAGATACCCTGTCATTCGAATCCTCACTCGCACTTGAGATAGAGAAGCTACCGTTCGCTTTCCGAGGGAGCTCGCCGCTGGCGCCAGCTGCGCTTTCCATCAGATGTGCACGCTCCTCGACCAAGGTCTCATAGGCAGCTACAAGGAACTTGTTCCGGTACCGTTTGACAAATGCAGAGAAGAAGACGATGAGTTCTCTTCGCACCATGCTACTGCCATCGGTCGTCATGACCATCAGCGTTGAAGCCACCATCTCCTCATTCTGAGCAACGGGTTCGGTCAAATCGGGAATGCCCAAGAAGTTGGTCAAAGCATTGATGGCGGCCGTCCGGACCTCTGGATCTTCATCCGTGATGAGAGCGCATATCCGGTGGTGGGCATGGCATCGAATACCGACCCATTTGCCCTCGGTGTAGTCCTTCCAAAGCATACTCACACAGATGCAGCACCACTTTCTCAGTAGATCATGTTCCTTGTTCTGCAAATGTTCCAAACATGACTCCATCAGGTTTGCAGTCAGACAGACATATCGAGCTTGTTCAGACTCCGAACAGAAGATGGCCATGACGAAAGCGCACATGGCCTTGTGGTCGAGGATGTTGGGTAAGGGGATCGGGTTCCCGGGGATTAGAAGATTAGTGAAATATGTAAAGTGATTGTCTCGAATCAAATCGCCATGTACGGATGATCGCGGCGCCACGGCGATGATGCGCGCCCAGATGAAGATCATGATGGGTTTCAGCTCGATTGCAGGTGACTGCAGGAGCTTGACCACGTAAGGGAAGATGCCAATGGTAAGGGCAAAGTTGACAGCCCACGGACCAACGTCAAGGAATTTGCTGAGAAGGACTAACGCTCTTAAACGGTGAGCTTGACTGAGTAAGACTTGTAGGACTACAGGCAGCTGCGTAGGTAATTCCTCGTTTGGTGCACCCTGAGCGAGATACATCTCAAAGGCCTTCAGCTGCTCCGCAAAGAAATTAGAGGTTTGGTACTCGTAAGGCTCGCCACCCTTCTGGCTCGCCTTGAGGGCTGGCAGCTGGGCCACGACCATTTCGACAGCGAGATCCCACGCTTCCCATAGAGGATGATCGTGGGTAGATGGAATCTGCGGCATGGTGACAGGATGACATCCATATGCTCGCATTATCCTGTCTGCGACAAGATAATTCCTGAACAGCGCAGCGACCATCAGGTCCTGACGGAAGAGCTTGCCGAATAGCTCTGCTGGTAAGGCGTTCCACGCGATCGTATCCGTGATAGCGGTCAATATCCAATTCAACTCTCCCTTTGGAGATCTTCGCTCTGAAGCCGCGCCAGGAACATTCTTCACATCGTCCGGTTGGATGTCGTGGTGAAGAGGGTTCTGCAGTATATGGAACAGGATGGACATGTCGATTGGCGTTGTGAGGCAGCAAGTGAACATGTCGGCCGGTAGCTCGGGATGCGTGGGCAATTGCTCCACTTTTCCACATGCAGCAAGATGGATATTGTGGCCATAGTTCTGTAGCTGCGCATGTGGATCTCGCGATCGAGCTTCCTTGTTCTCGTCCTCGTGCTTGCCCACGAACCTCTCGTAGTTAGCGACCACATTGCCAGCATGTGAACAGTCATAGATGCACAGTGCAGGTCCGCCCAGCCAGGTCTGTAGGTCATACAGCGCCACAGGTATGTACTGGGTGTAGTCTCGGTTGAAGACCCATATCTCACCAGAGCTTGTCGGCCGAGGCACGCCATGGCCATTGTAG
Source organism: Ramalina peruviana (assembly GCA_001956345.1). NCBI lineage: Eukaryota > Fungi > Ascomycota > Lecanoromycetes > Lecanorales > Ramalinaceae > Ramalina > Ramalina peruviana. The sequence continues at coordinate 33,139 of MSTJ01000126.1, read as the reverse complement.
TAGAACAGCACTCTCTCGTCCTTGGCGTTCCTTCGCAGCTGGCTGCAGAACTTCCTCGTCTCCTCAATCGAAGGGTCCAGATATTGCTTGTACCTTGTCTTCAGACTCAAGCTTTCGAATTGGTTCTGGAGATTCTTCCCAATCATCTCGAGGACCTTGTTGTTGGAGGTGCTTTGCTGGGCAGGGTCGATCCAGCATTCCTTCACCGCTGACGGAACGGGGCGCACCACGTCTGGAGGATCGACACCGAGATTCAGACACACAACCAGAGCAGCAGATACCGTCTTGATCTTGTCTCGTGAAGCCCAGTCTCTCGGCGGGTCTGGAAGAGCAATGCCTTTTGGCCTGCCGTCGGTCTCGTGTCGCTTCTCGGTGAAGTATGTCTGCGTGGCCTGAGCGCGAGTATACGTTAGCTGGCCGGTCTGCTTCAAGGGTTGTGCAACTATGCAATACGCACCGACTGAAGCAGTTGCATGTACTCAGTAGAGTCATACTGATCTTCGAAGCCATGCCGTATCTCCCAGTTCTGCTCCCTCACGCTCTGTTCAGTCCGCTGCGCGGTTTCATGCGCATTATCGAGCTCTTCCTGCGCCTTTTGCGGCGGCTCTTGGGGTTGCCCTTGGATACCATTGAGCCGTGGTTCTTGTATATGCCCGCCACGTGTAGCTTCACCGCCCACTCGATTGGTTGCTGGTTGATTGGTCTGGCGATCACCATTCACCATGTGCAAGGGTGTGCTTTGGCCTGACGAAGCAGCCTTGGTGCTGACGGGACTTCGACTCGATCTCGACGATTCTGGTGAGGCAGAGTAGCTGGTGGAGCTGTCGTAGCTCTGGGCGGTCGCGCCTTGGTAATTGCCATTTGTATAGTGCTGCTGAGGAGGAGGCTGGGCTGGGCTGGGCTGAGCCATAGTGAGGTAAGCCATGCTGAAGACGAGAACAGCTGCGCGATCAAGCGACGAGCTCCATTTCAGGTTATCGTGTTCGCAAGAGCCTCAACACTTGAAAGCTTTCCCTGACCGCACGGCCTCTAGCCTCGGTGTTTTGACTGGACGCAACGAGGGAAGGGATTAGGAGAGAGTCGAGAGGATGTCGGGAGGCTTGGGTTAGGAGACTGTGACGAAACTGGGTCCATCACTCCCATCTGAGGAGGTAGCAACGACCACGTCTCGGTGGGGATAGAGAAGGTGTGAGTTTAAGATGCTCCAACAGCGTCTTGAGCGTATCCCCGCCATGCGTCGCCTAAACGGGTAAGGCGCCATATGCGAGATCAACGGCGCGCGAAATACAACGGATATAAATATAATTCGGATAGATAGATTTTTTGGTAGCAGATCTTTGATGAGTAGAAATCATCATCGCTGCAGACAAGAGCTGGCTGCATTTGATCTTAGTAATACCATTGTTCAAGCTACTCTGATATACATTATTCGCCTCATAGCCACTGATTAGCCGAAGCAACCAAGCCCAGTAGGGGCAGTAGCTATTCTTGAGATACATCTGAATGGTCAACGCGCTCTGTCCTGTCAAATAGGCCGTTCGAGTAGATGAAAATGCCGAGCGAAACAGGATACGGAAAAGCCTGGCGTATCCAAGCCAGACTCCAAGCCCAGAAAACGGAAAGAGAGAAGAACGCATGCAACGCAAGCTCCCCCTGCGGTCGTGACCCGAAAGACATCATCACCGTGCCCACTTCTTCTTTGTCCCCTTCTCACGTAAGATCCATCAAATCACATAACTCCGACTCCCCCTCCCCTCACCGTCGCTTTCTCCATCGAGATCGCTCTCATCGCTCAGCCCTCCGAGCCCACCCGGCATCTTCTCGCTCGGCCGAATGACTCCGCTGTCTCTCTCCCGCTCAGTCCCTCTTTCACTGCTGCTCTCTCCTCCAGCAGCACCTCGGAGGCTTCTTTGCCCTCCTCCACTCTTCATGCCCTTCTCCGCTTCTTCGGCATCCAACCGTTTGCGCCAGTCGGCTAGTCGAGAGCTCATATTGCCCGCACCTGTTGCGCTCGGGGGTGCCGACGTGTCAAAATTATTCGAAAGACGATAGTTGCGATGCGTCTCCGCAAATTGGGAGGTCAGGTTGTCGAGTTCGTCGGTCAGGTAATCGATCGCATTGTTATCCCGGTTGCTGCCGTTGTCATGGCCTCCAGCGCCGGTTTCGGGCACGGCTGGAAATGAAGAAGCGGGGTCGGTATCGGTCGATTTGCTATGAGAATGGCCCAGGCCACGCGAGCCACTGCCAAAGTTCAAGGGACCAGGGTTGGCGGAAGATGCGTTGCTAACGGCAGACACGTTGCGAGCGTGACCGCCATTCGTGGGACCATGATGATGCAGGTTCTGCGATTGGCGGCGGTAGTTTGCAACAGAGTGGCCCACCTGGTCGAGAAGCATGGTGACTTTTTGCTCCGCGTCCATGGCCCGGCTTTCCAGCATCGAGTTCTCATTCTTGAGCGCCTCGAGTTCCTGACGAGCTTGTTGGGCTGTCGAAAGCTGCTGCTGGGCGTGTTCGGAGGTCTGGCGATGCAGATCGCGCTCTCGGCCGGTAGAGTGAAGCTCTTCCTGCAAGGCGGCAATTTGAGACTCAAGTTGAGAGTGCGTCTCCTGCACGCTTCGTTGCATGTCATTAATCTCACTACGAAGAGCTTGTCGTTCGGTTTCCCATTCTGCGGCAGCTTCAGGCTCAAGAGAGCGTGAGGATTGCGAGCGGTTGGCACTATCCAGGTCGGCTTGTAGCCGTTCGTTCTGCTTCTTGTATTTCGTCAGTTCGTCCTTCATACGCTTAAGCATCTTTTCTGTTCCCTTCACGTAATGGACTGCCGATTGGTAGTCAGTTTCGAGCAGCTCAAGCTTCTCTCGATACGTCCTCTCGGTCTCCATCTCCCTACTCTCTTGGGTGTCTCGAGTGTCTTGATGAGCCCTCAAGCTTGTTTCGAGCTGCTGTTCGAGATCCTTTACCCGAGCATTATCTGGAGTGTCGAAGCGCGATCCAGGACTGTCGACGTTGCGAGACCTACCCGCTTCTGACATGCCTCGATCGTCCAACAGCTCCTTGAGAGCATTGTATTTGATGTGCAAGGCGCCGGTATCTCTCTGATGGGTTTCAAATTGCTGCTGGACGGTAGCGTGTCTGGCCTGTAATGCTTGAGACTCTCTGACAGTGTCTTGTAGTTGCTTCCGGATCATGAGGCTCTCTCGACTAGACTGCTCCTGGTATGCTTCAAGCCCCGCAATCCGTTCTTCTGCTTTGCGAAGCTTATCGGCTGCATCATCTGCGTCTGTTTGATGCTTCCTGACCAGTCCATGGGCCGATTCCACTTGCTGTCTCAGTAGGACCGTCCGTTCATCATCAACCCCAGGACTCCTGTCGGCCACGCCGCGAGCGTTGAGCTTGTCCAGACCCGCCAATACTGCTTGTCGATGAGTTTGAGCTTCCGCTGCATGGGTAGCTGCCATCTCCTCGGAATCTCGTAGTTTGCGGGTGGTGTCGTCAAGCTCGGCAGTTCTCTCCTCGTGCTCGGATCGTAATTGAGTGAGTTTCCGCTCTACCAGCTCTCGCTGCTGTCGCTCGTCGTCAAGCTTCCTTTCGAGATGCGAGGCCTTGTCGGTAGTTGAGGTGACAGCTTCTCGCAGAGAGCCTAGAGTGATGCTGTGTTGTTTGGTGTTGTCAAGCGCTTCGCCCAACGACCGCGAGAGGTTGTCTTTATCAACCTCCAGCATTTGAAGCTTCGCGTGTGCTTCTGCTTTAGCGGCCGCCTCTTCTCGAGCCGTCTTACCAGTGTGATGTAACTCTGCCCGTAGAGTCTCAAGCTCACCGGGGTTGCGTGAGCTTTCAAACTCAGCAGCTCGCCGTTGAGCGGCCTCGGCGGTGTCTTCAGCCAGCTCCCGAGCTCTTCTTTCATTTTGCACCTCAGTAGTCATAGAAGCAATGGTAGCGCGCAACTCATTCTGGGCTGCCAACGCCAATGCCAGCTTTCTCGCAATGTCGCCGGAACGATCCTCATCTCCAAGATCTCTGGACATTGCTTCCGACTGTGGTGTACCAGCATGGCTGCCACCATGAGCTGCTAGCTTCGCCTTCGCATACACGGCTTCCCTGATGGCATTATCCCGCTGATGCTCAATTTCCGCGAGCTGTTGAGCTGCTACATTCTCTCGCGCAGACACGGTACCTCGAACCTCGGCCAGCTGGGAGCGCATGTAGACCAAAGCTTCAACCAGTGGCTTATCAGCATCACCGAACGACTGAGCAGCTGGCTCGTCCAAGCTCGGATTCTGAGACGCATTCGGCTCGTATCCCGATTTCTTAGCAAGCGCTAGCTCGGAGGCATACCAGGCGTTGCGACTTCTGGCGGCCTCGAGCTCTTGCTGCAATTTCCCTTGCTGGCCCTGCAGAGTCTCGTGTACGTTTCGTAGACCCTGATGCTCACTTTGCAGCCCCTCGTGCTGGGTCTGGAGACCCTGATGCTGATGCTGTAATTGCTGGTATTGCGGCAGTGATACAGAAGGATCGCTACGTTGGATATTGTTTTGGATCGCCATGTTATTTGGAGCATTATAGGGACTGCTAACAGACCGCTGCTGTGGTTGACCCGGCGCTGGATATTGGTTCACGTCATTCATTGGCGATTGGCTTTGTAGTCCTTGGCGTGAGAGTGATCTTGGGGCCTGCGGATCGTATCTTGATTGCTCATCATCGTCCACCTGATTACTTTGAAAACGAGACCCAGGTTGGCCTTGCGTTGCTTGTTGGTTTGGCGTATGACGGCCATTCACGGCGGGACTCATTGATCGGATGTCATTCGATGGTCGAGCCCCTACAACTGGTGATACCACAGGAGGGGATGTACTTTCGCTATCCAGTGCCGGTCCCCGTGTCGTATCGACTGGAGGCCCATATCCACGGCCATCCCTTGTTGGTGTTCGACTTCGAGGTCCGCTACCTGGCGGAACAATACCATTGGTACGGGGAGGTGGTGCTTGTTGCTGAGGAGGGGGCCCTGGAGGTGACTGGCCCACTGACGCTCGCGGAACACGGGGACCTGGTGGTGAGGCTCCATTCATCGCGTGAGGGTCTTGGCCTCGGCCTCCAGGACCAAGACCAGGACCAGGACCAGAAATGGGACCTGGACCTGCACCAGGACCCATCATTTGACCCGTCTGTCCTGGACCGCGTGGCTGACCAGCAATGCTTTCGCGCGATCCGCTGTACTTCCTCATTGATTCAGGTCCCTGGCCTGGACCATTGATAGGCCTTTGCTGCGGTGAACTCGTCGTGTTTCCTATTGCTCTTTCTTGGCTGGGTCTCCGATTACCAGGTACTCGCTCTCCTGCAGGGGTCTGCTGTATCTGCTGGTCGTTGGGATACCTGATCTTCGCCGTGTCCAGAACGTAGACGAGACTCAATTCGCTCGGATCGCGAGCAGCGGAACTTGGCTCTCCGGCTAGTACGACAATCTGCTTTCCATACGATGTCATGCTATGTCCAGATCTGGCAGAAGGTGAAGGGCCCATATTCTGGAATGTGTACCATCGGCGCGAGGTTATCCTGAATGCAGCTAGATCTCCCAGGTCGGTGCCCTCTTCTGTGCGTCCTCCAAAGATATACATCACATCCCCAACAAGGGCGGCCGAATGGCCTTCTCTTGCAGCGGGAATATAGCCTATWCAGTCGAGCTGAGACCAGCTGACCGTTTTCGGATCGTACGACCAAACATCGCTAAACCAGTGAGTGCCGTTGGTACCACCAAACCTGGATCATGTGAGCATCCTCTTACGAGTACAGTTTATTGAGGCTTACAGATATAGCTTGTCATTCCAGCTGACGATACTGTGATTCGTGCGAGCAGGGGGCACGTGCCCTTCCGAAGCACTGTCGTAGGTGTTTGGTATGAGGAGCTCCCACTTGCTGTTGGAATTCTGCAATGCATTCAAATCAAAAGCGAGCAAGTCGTTGAAGAAGTGTCCTTCGACTTGACCGCCGAAAACGTATATCTTCGAACCAAGTATATTCAGGGTATGGCCATATCGACCAGCGGGCCTTGTCCCTGGAGGCATTGATCTCGACCAGTGGCGGGTGTCTGCAATCGTCAGCATCATTGGTCATGAGTGCAATCAGCAGAACTCACGAGTATTGAGGAGGTATAAGGTATCATCCAATTTGTCTCTTTCGTCCATTTTCGTATCACCCCCAAAGACAATAAATGCATTACCGACAAGCAAGCTTGCATGACCCACCCGCGGTCCCGGGCCTTCGAATGTTGTACCCACGGTATAGCAGGCTAAGCTGTTGCCTCCAGCTTCGATCATCCAGAGATCGCCTTTGACCATTGATCCATTGATCAAGCCACCCATGAGATATATTTCGCCTTCTTTGGATGAGACAGCATTGACAGCTGCGCCGTACCTGGGAAATGGATTTGGCTGAGAAGAAGTGAAGGTCAAGCGTCGTTGTGACCAGGGGTACAGAGCAGCTGGATTAACGCTGGGGGGCGGGCCTGTCGGGCCAGTGCGGGCTGGCAAGCCATGTTGCTGCTGCTGCTGCTGCTGTATCTGATACATGTGAGTATGATCGGCCGACTCAGGCTGCTCGTTGGGGAGTATCGGGAGGTGACATAGGTGTGGCATCAAGACGGTCATCGGGTCTGTGAAAACATACCTGCATTTCATGTTCTGAACGCGGTTTCTCCTGGTTCTGGTCCGGACTGGGGGTAATGTTGCCATCCAGATTATTCACACCTGATCCCGGTGCGGGGCTTGAGACTCCAGGTCCTCGTTCCTTTGTTCTTATGCCATTGGGAGGGGGGATAGACATGCCTGAGGCGGCAGATGGAGCTCCATCTCTTGTGGGGGGAGCGGCGCCTGCCTTATCTCCCTTACTCTTCTTTCCAAATAGAAACGACATTGTTGCGCAATGAGGGCTGTCCTCCCTTGTGGCTCTTCAGAGGCGTTCAAGCCTAGTCGGCCTTCTAGATGTAGTTTTGGGAGATGCCAGATCCCGTGTGATGTAAATTTCGGTTATAATTGCGGTGTACGACCAAATTGATGATAATGGCCAACGGTTGGAGGAGGATTAGATGAATGTTGCTTCAGGAGCGGCGCAGAAAGGATTGCGACGGCCAGAGTGCCCAGCACAAGCGGTCCATGAGCTTTGTGGTATAGTCTATCGAGATCCAGAGTGAGCGACAAGGTTATGCGACACTCTACAGGCCTGTAGAGATGGCGATAGCGACAAAAGGTGGGAAATCCTGCTCACGGTGGATGGGGATGAAGTTGTACCTGGTCGTGGATTTTGGGCACTAAATTAATTCTTTTGCACCAGAAGCAGGAAAGTCGAATGGCGGGTTCGGCGGGTCCTGGATTCGTGATTCGTTCGGGATTAGCTTCACTGGTCAGGTAGCACCAATGAATATTGATTCTGGTTAGAGCACTCTACTTGCGCGCATCGCCTTTTATTCACCAGCGCCTGCCTACTTTCTATCATCAACGGAGTGGCATGATCATCAATAAGCTGCGCCTCACAATATTAAGTCTTTGTGGGGACCGGATTTTTCATGTCTACAAACGTTACCAACCAAGAAAATGTAAGACCATTGATTAACTTTCGGTGAAGCAAAGTTTCTCCATTTTTATTCCTTTGCGAAAACTGAATGTTTCAGGCTTGGATTTGGGCTCTTGGCAGGAAATCAGGGGTAAGACTCAGCCTTATCGTCAAGCACCAAGGCTGCCCTAGCACACAATGGTGCTGGCTATTAGTATCTGAATCAATGTGTTGGGTTGGGTCTTCATACATCAAGCAATCAAGACTTGACGAAGCAGTCGATGGCCACTGACTTGAGCATGTAACCGAGCATGTAATCAATTTGAGAGGATGCGGTCAAGACATTGTAACAGTAAGTTCTTATTCAGTAGTAATGAATCATCATCTCAAACATCTATTCCCGCTGTCGCCAGACATGCGCAAACCTGATACTCTCTTTTGGCCAATCTCTGTCACCTCACTTTTCTGACCTATCAATTCATTCTCTTCGATCCCACGCTCCGGGTTGTCTTTTCCACTGTGGCTGGATATATGGAGTCCCCGTTCCCTGGTTCCGGAACTGGGGCTGGACGTAGTGCCTCAGATTCCTTGTCCAGTCCCCCGACGCTGCAGGCTGCTCTGGAGCTGTTATTGCCGCAATGGAGCTATCCGCATCTGCACTGGTTTGCGGCACAAAAGCAGGAGTCAACGGATTAGGGACAAATGTCGACGGACCAGCAATTGCAGTTGAGGGACCAGCGGTAGAGGTCGAAGGACCAGCAGTATGAGTCGAAGTGCCAGCAGCAGAAATTGACGGGCGTGGAGCCGCCCGCGCTGACGCACCAGTGCGCATGTTCCGCCGCTCAGTCTCGTTGATCAGGTCAAAATAATTCTGCGCCGGGACCGGATCGTATCCCCGTGGCTGCGGGTGCGGTTGTCGTTGGGACAGAGGCACATTTGGGCCCGCAGCTCGGAAAGGGCTATGAAGGCGAGGCCGCTTGCGTCCAGCGGGGGACTGCTGCCTCACTGGAGCAGGCTGTTGACGCGGTGGAGGAAGTTGCTGGCGCGGTGGAGGATGTCCTTGACGTGGGCGAAGTGAAGCAGCAGGAGCATCTATCCGAGGAAAGATGCTCGAGTTGTACCAGGCCATTGCGTCGTCGGACGTCACTGTCTGCTGTGGCAATGAGACAGGCATGGGGCGCCCTGCCCGGTCAGTCCTCGAGTACGACAGCCCTGGACGATAATTTTTTGGCCTGCCGATTTGACCGACAAGGGTTGATGGCCAGGGCACAGGAGGCTGCCCTTGCTCCCGCGTTACTCCGATAGTCTGGCCTGGCTGACGTGGGGGTGCCATCACTCCACCGCTTGCTGGATTTAGGCCAGGGAGGTACTGCCGTGCGCCACCTGGCGCATGTGGTTGCTGCTGAATCGGCATTTGCGGTGGAGCCGCTCCAGGGACCATCAGACTGCCGCCGACGTTCCGCTGCTGCAAATCTGCTAGTAACTGTGTCTGTTGAGCTGGCAACACAGTTGACAGAACAGCTGCGGGCGCTGGATCCTGGCAATCGGGAAAGTATCTTCGCCTTGCCGCCGACACTTTGCCCTCCCGGATCACCCCTAACAGCACGGCCATATCATGTCCTTCAATGCTGCCGTCTCCGTTAGGGCCGTATGCGTACGTCCGTTGATCGGACCACCTTCCCTCGCAGCAGCATGGTCCTGGGAGAGGAACCCATGGGATATCCTCCAGTCGCCCGGGCATGCACGGTTCCAAGTATGGGTTGTCAAGACTAGCTTGACATTGGACTCGGAAAGGGTCGTACTTCTCCCGGATGCACGGGAACTGTGGCTCCCGCGGACAGCATTGGTAGTATAGGTATTCGAAACGGCACATTTTTGGCTGGCCTGTACAATCAGTCGAGAGGTCTTGGTGTATGCGCGGTACCGCAGCGATGTCTTGAAGGCGGATGAGGATCAGACGAGTTTTCGTGCAGGAATTACTCGAGTTCGATTTGCTGGTGACAGGATGTGAGGAGAGCTAAATGATCGTTCGTTTGAGCGAAGAAACGTGAGCCTTTATGATAGTGCTGGTGTCGAGACTTCGCAAGACGTCTGTGTCGTGCTCTGGTACCAATTTGTTGTTCACGAGGGATGAAACAATGGAGAAGCCTCTTGACTGATACCAGTCTCATGGTATTCGCTGCCATGACACATGATTCTGCCACCATTGTTCAGTGTCGCCGTTATGGCTGACGAGCATTGTTGTGTGTCATTGAACACCACGACACGACGCAAGAACCGTGAAAAATGGTGGCTTGGAAATGTATGCCTACGCAGCTGCCGTCCAGATCATATGATATTTGAGTTGTCACGACCCTTGAAGGACAAAGCTCATCGCTAGTGGATCATTGACGAAAGACTCTGGCCGTCGCTTTGCGACTTCTTGCTTCCAATCCTTTGCCTAAAAGTTCTCTTTGGACGATCTTGGAAGTTTCATTTCCCTCCATTCCGCCATGGACGCTGGACAATGACGCCCAACTGTAAGCGCTCACTGCCTGTAGCACCAAAATTGAAATCGTCCGGCTCGGACCAAGAAGTACGAAAAACAATTCGTCCATACGCTCGATTCTGCAGTGAATCGCTTACTGAGGATTGCACTACCCAAACCTCGGTGTAGTATCATTCAACCCCCTGTACTCTTGACTAGCATTCCCTCAATCGCTCCTCTCCCTCGAAGAGTTCCCAGGCTATGGGCTCGCCGGACTTATTACTGCTGCCCCTGGTGCCTGAGGGGGCGGAGCAATGGACATATCGTCCGGTGGCTCCTGTGAGCGGTCGTCTTCCTCGAGGGGCGTGTCCGTATCGCCTACACAATTAGCATGTGGCCTTTAGAAGGTGGTTGGGCGTATATATACCGCATCTACATCTTCCAGACGAGTACAGCCTAGATATGACATCGTTAGGCTAGGCTCAAGCAGATTGTAGTACTTAATGGGTCGTGGAGAGGATACCTTATCGGCCACCGAGACCTTGGAACGCTTGGCTGCCGGCATTCTGGTGGTGTAGGTAGCCCGGACTTGTCAATACGGTCTCGACAGGGGCTGTAGGCGACTAGGAAGCATTTGGAGGAGCAATGGGAGTAGTATTTGATCCACCAGTCGCACATTGTGGATAACTGAGAGAGGTGATCTCGAGATAGTTGGCGCGGCAGTCTATATTTGAGGAGCTTCAGCTATGAAGAATTTTTCAGAAAGGCAGACTGACTCGAGAGAGGTGTATGAGCTATGCTGGGGATGAATGCCGATGTAAGGAGTTGTTCGCTTTCAGACTTTCTGGAAATGGAAAGAATGAAAGAGTTCGACACATGAATGTTCTTTAAGAGAGAGTGTCAAAATAAGCTATGACACTTGAGGAAGCTGCTAGGTGTCAAGGAATAATCTTGTGAATGGAAATTCCCACTGATCCTGATACTTCACATGCCAGGTGAATATGGAAGGGAAACATCCAGCCTCCATAGTAAGAAATGGGCGATGGTCCAAGATTTTTGCTATTAAGAAGTCCCAACATGAGAGGCAAATTCACTCACCTCCAACACCCGCGCCTGACTTGATGCTCGTTGTCGCCAATTCTCAATGATATCACGTGCCTGGGGTTTCCCTGACTGAATCAAGATATATATTTACCACTCTCTGGGCCATTCTTTTCTCGAAAGATCCTGCGGAACAGACTCCTCAAAAAGACAAGCACTGAGGCAAGGAAAACAGGTATCTTGCTGGCAATACTTATACAGAATAAAAATCATAATCAATGAAGTTGGAAGTCGTCTCTGGGTCAGAAAGTTGAGCAGTGCCAGACTGCTATATATGTACAAATGCTATTGCCTGATTGCACAATCGTCTGTCAAAGCAAACCTGCTCGCATTTCTTGCTTGTGACCTCTTACATTGACTTTCTTGCGAGTCACACGCGCATGACTAGCTTTCAGATGATTGCAGGTCAGATGCTGTGATGGTCTTTTGCGATTGCTATTCTATAAGAAACATTCATCAGCTGCATTGAACGCTGCGACAATTCCAATATTCCGCTTCATTGCATCAGTGAAATATTCCGCAATTAGGTTGTAGCTACGCATTCTTGATTGAGCCCACATATGGCGAACCGATTGATATTTGCGTGCTAAAACTTGCGTTGCAGTCAATGCTGCTTAGGCCAATCGCATATGTGCTGTAAGATGAGGAAAGGTTAAATGTGAATGCGAACCCATATACAAATTGGCGGTAAATAGGGAGCGTGGTCCTTAATGCTGCAAAAGTCGCTTCACTTGAGCGAGGAGTTATCACTCACTGCAGGTCATCACTCGTCCATTGTAGCAATGCCACAGTATGGCATAGAATCTTGATTATATCATAGATATATTGCTGAATTCGGTAATGACCATCGTGAAAGTATGTCTTATCTTTGCCACCTAACCTAAATCAAATTTCAGTGATGCCACTGTTAAGCTCTTCCACCATTTACAGGAATCTTGAGAGTTCCTTGATGACCATTGCCGCTCCTTGTACGATTTTGGAATATGTAGGAAATTCATGTTCTGTCAGTGTATCATATCAGGCACTGCAAAGTTTCCCACATCTTGGGTCTCTTTTGATCTCGAGAATGGTAACCCATCCTTAACTGCCCAAATCCTGCATGATGCTTCGTCTAGTAGGAGCGGCTAGCTTCGAGCTTTGCTGTTGTGCAATGACGATGTTTGAACGGGACGACGGAGCTCCGGGTCAATCTCGCAGACTTCCGAATCTCTACCCTTATGTAGACTCAAAATCCTCGCCTATAATGTAACAGAAAGAAGAACGCTTTGTTTGTTCTCTAGAGGTACGAGTGATATGGAATTGCAAATATTGGATACTGAGCGGAATGAGATTGCACCGAATCCAATGGGATTGACGCCCAGCTCCCGCGCAGCCTCTAACAGTCATTTCACTCAAAACTAGGATCAACGTTGCAAGGAGGCATTCTCATACTGGTATGGACGTTTTGGACCTTTTTCTTCATCAGAAAATGCACTCTGAATGCTATGTCTTGATGGAATGGGAGAACGTCAGGCGCATTTGTCAAATCATCATCTATTATGCGGCTTTGATATCATGTAAGTTCACTTTGGCTTCTCATTTGTCTTTTCCTAGCTGCGATGTTTGAGAATTGTGTTGATCCGATGCCGGGTCTGAATGCCTGACAATTCGTTCAAGGATCTGCAAGATGACGTTGTTCCAGCGCCCGATTTTGCTGGATGCGTTTTGCGTGCATGAAAGGCGGCCACTCATGTGTTGGTAAGAGTCTGATTGCTGTACCTCGCCACCATAGTTGATTTGAGCGGATGCCTGTGTGTCTTTGCAATGAGGCAGTGCATGAGGTTATACCACGGAACGCCCAGTCCTCTACTTCGATGCCTTCGGAGACTAAGTCATTAACAATGATCTCGAGTCTTGGAATAACCACAATCGCCCTTGGTTGGACCTTGGTACTAATTTGTATTGTTGCAATGGGACTACACATTCTTCACCGCTTCCACTGGCCCCGCTCACTTGGAGTGGATGATTGGCTGCTCATTGGAGCATCAGTCGCAACACTCATTCTCGTTACAATGACTACCTGGGCAATTGTTGACGAAGGGGCGGATCAGCATCTGGAGGTCGTTTCCCCGTCAAAGCTTGCGTTGGTATCACATGTGGGTATCTTGGCGTCGCACATCCTCATGGCGTGCTAAACTCTGATACAGTCTGTGTTTGCCAACGAGTGCATATGGGGCGTCATAAATACGCTACTCCGAATTTCAATCGTGACACTTGTCAAGCGTATCTTCAAATCGGGTACCTGTTTGATAGTGCTTTGTTTTATTCATGGAATTGCATCCTTTTTGGAGAGTTTTCTCATCTGCCATCCTCCAGGGGCCGCTTGGAATCCAAAAATCGAAGGGAGTTGCCCGGGGCAGATTGTTTCATACATCATTCTTGAGGTCGTAGGACTGGTCCTTGACGTCGCCATCTTAGTGATGCCACTCAGACGAATAGCAAAGATGCAGTTGCCTCCCAAAGTGAAACGCAATCTGATATTGATTTTTTCAGTCGGAGCTGTGTGCGTCTATCGCCAATTGCGTGGCGGGAAACGAGAAACAAGCTTACGAAGTCCAGGGTCTTGATATTTTCCATCCTGCGTATTCACTCATTGCACCTGATCACATCACCAGACTACACCTATTCCAAAGGTTATCTTGGACTGTACTCGATGTTGGGTGCACTCCTCAGCATCATCACCTGCTCTGGCCACGGCGCATATATAATGGTTTCGAAGCTGATTGAAGGACGACGACGAACCGACCATTACCAAGATGAATCTAACCTGAGGCAAGTAGTTCGCACAACTGCGAGCCGGATGTCGATCGCGAGCCAGGCAACAATAGAGCCGGCAGGTGTAGTCGAGGTGCGAGAGTCAGCCCTCCCATAGCCCCAGGAATGCCTACAGACAGCGGAGAAGCCGTATGTGCCTCGACAAACCCTTCTTTAGCTTCGACTAAAGATCTTGAGTCCCCACTTCTTGCCTCAGCCGTGGCCTGATTGGATGGGCCACCGCAGGACTGACTACTCCGATGTATTGAGTTTCATCAGACACGAACTCAATGCAGAACAAATCAGGTGCTGATGGTTTTGATTAATGGTGAGTGCAGAGGCAGGGTGTGGTGCCAATGAAAGAGGAAGCTAAAATGGCTTACGTAAGCACATGCTCCTATCCTCGCCACAAATCCTACATGTCCAGCGAGCACACGGCCCCGTCATCTCTTACAGCATATCACATGGCAAAGTCAGATCGTGCCTTTGGATTTCCAGTGCAAATGCGGATCTGTACAAAATCACAAGTCTTGCAGCTTGTCGGAAGATGCTTTGAACGACCGGTTCCCTCCTTGCAACAACGGTTCACACCCTTCTGCCAGATCACGACCACAAACCCCGATACCACCAACCCATCACCCAAATGCTGCGCGCCATCATTCGAATACCATAGTGACATCTGCTCTCCTCACTGTGGAGGCGGTCGACAAGTTTCATGTCACGCCTAATCCCTCCCGCGACCGCTTCATGATCCCTCTGCTCGCTCTTGCTGCTGCTGCTCCCTCTCTTCATTCTCTTTACGGCATTTCGCTGCCCTTCTTATCAGCACCGCTTTTCCACTCAAACTGCGCCTGTGAACCTACCACACTCATCTTCCACCGGCCTGTTCCTGTCAGTAGCATTCTCAGTATACTTGTACAATCTTGGGGGATTTGGTAAAGGCCAACATCTCTTCTAGCTCGCCATCGTCGATTTCTCTCCTTGGTCTCGGGATTACGCAATATCTGTTTGCGTTTTTGGCCGCTTCGCAAGGCCGGAATTGCACCACGTTATGTGGGCAGAAGATGTAGCAGAGTAGTACCCACTCGCACATGATGGAATTGGGTATAGCGATTGAATCAGCAGACTACCGTAGCGCGTTGTCAATGTGAATCAGATAATATAGTTACGTTTCTCCTAGTGAAGTAATATGTTTACAGATATTGCCAACTTACTCAAACGTGAACGCACACAATGCTCATATAAACAAACACCCCTACCGTCACCACCACGCGATGGTGCTGGAATCGCCCACAACACCCTCAGCAATTAGACCATGAACCACCCGTACATCCGGCACCATACCACACCACGCACAAAACCCCTCAAAACGCAAACAATTCCACTTCGGCGTCATCGCACTATGTTGGACTTCCCAGCGTCGACCTATCTTGAAGATTAGCCACATCGCAGTGCGCAAGTCGACAAACGCATACAAGACCGATGTAGTACTTCGGCGTCTCCCGCGCTTTCGGCGGTGATGTGGATGCGTCATCCGTGGCGCAAACTTGCAGCTCTAGTTCTCGTTCTTATGCAGGGGGATCGGCTCTGGTTAGTCGCCGCGAAGGTTGTGTATCGCAAGCGCGAGGATTGGGCTTCCGGGGTTAACGTCCGCCGCATTGTTGTTCGCGATGACCGAGTTCAAAGGGAAGGTTCATGGGCGTTCTAAGTCTTAGGTGCTCTTGACTTATGATGTCGCCTGCTTGTTTCTCAGGTTGTTGGATACGGCAGTGTGAAAAGCCTGTGTTGGCGATAGAGATATCATACCAGCATCAGAGCGTGGGACGTTCGAAAAGGATTTGCTGAGAGCTGTCATGAGTCTTTGTTATAATCTTTTTCAAATTCCTGCCTAGAAATATACCATCTCAAAGGTTTCCATCATTACATCAGGAACTCTTCAGACCTGCCACTCATCCCACATCACCTCTCCTCTCGAAGTGTCCTTTTCTGTCTTGAAGAATCTGGTCTGTCCAGAAAAGACACTAAAGACAATTCATGTTTGATCAATACACATTTGTGTTTCAATCGACAGAAACATAATGTCAAGAGCTGTGATAGTTTGCTTGAAAATTTCATATCATCTACAGAATATGATATTATAATACGTTTTATAATCTTGGGATCCGGGAAGACCTAGATGAGACGATTTAGATTGTGTGAACATGAAGAATGACTAAGACAATGCTGAAGCGAGGTTTGGATTGTAGATGCAGCTTATGTCAAGGGACAAAAATTTGTTCCAATCTGGATCTTAGGCCATACCTGAATTTACTTAAGGAGCCTTGTCAAAGCCCGTAGATGTATCCATCCGAGGCTTAGATGTCCCTGTTCTAACCAGAGCATGACTTCACCCAACTCCCATTTCTAGCCCGTAAGTGAACTCACCCAACTCCCATTTCTAGCCCGTAAGTGAACTCACCCAACTCCCAATTCTCCTTGAACTCGTCCATGTTTCCCAATACGTAGCTTGCGGCCCCAATGACTCCAAGGTAATTGTCGGCGATGTTGCATTGACTCTGACTTTAGTGCTGCCAGGGTTGTGTAGCCTCCGCATACCAGTGCCGTGAAGATGGGATGTCCGTGGGTAGCCGTCTTTTGTGGAAGTTTGTTGGAGGTGCTATTTATTCAAGCGTTTGCAATTTGGGCAATCATCCTCATGACGCCTTACACTACTGTTAGCATGCAGCCACTTACACGGCATTCACATGTTTAAGTACTTCTCTCGGGGAGTAGCTTTCTTGCACTGGCTTTTGTCGGGCAATCTACACCAATCTGGCTTGCGCTTCGGCGGAGTGACACACCCGCATTTGTAATGTATCTTGTACCAACACATGTTATCGTGAGCGCTCGATGTAAGCCCGAAGGCTTTTGTGGAGGTGTTGTTGAGCAGCGATGGTGAGATAGCAATTCGGGTGTGGGGAAACAGAGGTCGAGGTGATGAAGTGTTTCTGAGATGGGTTTATTTGAGGTGAGAGCCCAGTTGTCTCTTTCGTTTTTAGGTGAAGGTGAGGAAAGAATGGACTAACAGCCGGGACAGACCCGAATATCTATGCTCCTTAGCCTGAGATCACAGATAAGGCGGTGATTGCGTCAGGCAAGAAGGCCTCCATTGACGCTGTGCAGGTCATGGTCTACATGAAGCTATGCTATCGGACGCTAGTGATCTTGGGAGGAGAATCCGACCGCTCTGCATGCGCCAGGATGGACCCGGATGTGTTAGGCAGCGACATTCGGATTGCCCTGCTGCTCTGATAAGATTGTCCCGCGTCAGTCTCCACTTCTGTACTCCACTTCGGTAAGAGCAACTTCCTGAAACAAAAAAGACAGAACAGGACAGAATTTCCGCATCAACAACGTCACACGTACCCTTGCGTACAGTCGTCACCTGCTTGACTACGTGGACGACCTATTGGCTCATATGCTGTACAACCTCGCAAGAAGCCAATAGCAGGGATGAGAAAGGGTTGCGGGCCGAGAACTACCCCTGCAGATGAAAGTCAGCTGCCTCATAGGGCTGATCAAGTCTTGGTTTCAGCACAATCGTACGAGGAGCACATGCATTCCGATTAGAAAACCTTTTCCTGTAGGACATCAACCAAGCCAGTTGCGCCTTCAAAAATTTTCTTCTGAAGGACGGTGATGAGACGCGTTCGCAGGATTGTGAGACAGAAGGTAGATGCTGCTCCTATGGGGCGGAGATTCGAGATTTTAGGTGACATCATGAGATTTAGGCTATGCATCATGCACACGGTTGCAAATCCCTCCCATTCCCTGAACCACTTGGGAATCCCAATCTAAATGCATGTCAGTCCAGCATAAGAATCCTTCATCTCTGCAAGCACACCACTTTAGGCCGTCATCATCTTCCAAATGCTATTGAGGGATCTACACTTATATCGGACACGAACCAGTGAATGCCCATAGTCAGTATCTCTTCAAAAAGAAATCATGGCTCGTCCCAGGCCTCATGGCTTCATTGATAGAAGGGGGCTTATCACTCCATCTGGTGACATCTGACTCCGCGTAGGTAGTAGGATGACGTCCATAGGGTTTTGTGCGAACGCCGCTAAAATGCTGACCACCGTGGTATTGAGGCAATGTTTCCGCCATCGGTGGGAGGGGTAAATGGGATTTGACTGGTGCTGCCTGGGTAATTGGAGGAAGCCGCTCGTAGATATCTCGCTCGTGATGAATTTTCATCGGAGGAAGACTCAGATCGCTCTCAGGCGCTGCTTGATTACGATGTCCATCGGTCCAAGACGACGCTGTCTTGGGCCGCAAGGGACGGTGAACAGAGCTCCGATGGCTTGGTGAAAGGCCGCGACGAAAAGGATACGGACTCTGTGTAGGCGGCGATGCGGCATGCCTGGATTCATAGCCATGACTTCGCACAGGCGCTGCTGGAGTGCGTGGTACCGACTTTACATGGTGCTGTCGGTGCTGTAAGGGTTTCAAGTCAATAGCTGAAGCAGGAGATCTTCTTTCGCACTCCTGGCAACAGCCTTGTCTTGTCCTTTGGACTCGTCAGCTTCGCATTTACATGGACTGCAACCGGAACCTACTCCTCCTTTGCGTTTTGAGGGCCGCATCCTATAGTCCCACGATACTTGGTGCATCTCTTCCGATCGAACATTGTAGATACATGCTTGCAATCGGTGTAGGAGACGTCGAACCAGCACATGATGTCTCAGAGATGGTTTATTCGGGTGATGAAGAAAGGCCAGAAGAGAGAGCGAAGTCGAAGAATCTTATACTTTTCATCTTGGGCTCTAGGCATAGCGAACCGATCTTGCAATGGATCTTGTACAACCTTCCGTAAGCGCCGCCTCACGCAATGAGATATCTTTGGCAAGGCTTAGTTCCCAGCTAGTGAATACCTCGATGCCGATTGGTCTAGCCAATCGGGCAGAAGTTGGTCCGCTGGCTCCTGTTGCTGTCGGCCACATAACTCATTTGCTCGAGGACCACCGCCACCATCCGACCCCGTCTCGGCAGGCCCATGGTGACGCTGGTTGCTGACATTTGACTTCCTCATCCAGGTACCGGTCATGTCGTGGCGGTGGTCTCTTGAGCGACGTCAAACAGCGTCAGCTGCGTATGCCAGTCGAGATGCTTAAGTCCCTGATCTTTCTTGCTTGATGCTCTTTCGAAACCTTACGGTCATTTTGAACCCAAGCATTCTTATAGTTCTTACGCAGCCGTCAACTTGAGAAAGAGAGGAGGGATATCTCGAGTATGACACGCTGACTGACGATTGCAGAAACAAAAGCCCTCCTGCGCCAAAATCTTACTTTGAATCATCGTCGTACAATGGACTCTCCACAACATCCTCCAACCCCTTCGCCCACCAAATTACCTTCTTTTCCTCCTCATCCATCCTCCTCTTCTCCAACCCCTCAAGATTCCCCGCCGTCATCTCCCCAATCCACCTTAACTCGACCCCGATCCTCTCCAACACCTCCCTCAGCCCCCTCTGCTCACCACTCTCCCGCCCCTCCCCGTCCCTCACACATACCCCAACATCACACGCCATCAACCCGCCCAAATCCGTCACACTATCCCCAACATACACACTCACCACAGCCACCGAACTCCCCTTCCACTGCTCGCGATAACTCTTCTCCAGCCCCCGAACCACCCTCTCCTTATCCCCACTCGTCAGCATCAACCCTCCTCCCTCCGCGCCCTGAACAACCCTACCATCCCCATCCCCATCGACCTCATTTGCGAAAACACCTACATACCCCTCGCCACCTTCCTCCACGATCCCCTTCCCACCTGCTATTTCCAAGCACGCCTGGATAAATACCTCGGACCAGCTGACGCTAATGATATGCACCTCCCCCGTCCGGTGCGCCAACCACGAGGCCTGCGTGTGCTCGATCAGGCTTTTCCAGCCGGGCCGGAGGACGACGTTGTGGTCGGCGATGCAGCGTTCTGCGAGGTTTCGGAGGGTGGAGGAAGTCACGCCGGCGAAGATCTTGCTTGCGGCGACGCGGGATAGGCTGGCTTGTTCGATGGGTTTGATGGAGTCCTGTGGGGCACAGGCGAGGAAAATGAGTAAAGATCCAGGAGCCAAAAGCGGATATATCTCTTTCTTTTGAGAAACAGTGCCTGATCCAAGACCACACCCGTACCGCGACCTGCGACAACGATATCTTGCACGGCGCCAAAAGCACCACCTAAGAAGAAAAAAGGAACGGGGGGGAAAATCAATCAGTGGAACACCACACCCCTCAAAACCCTCCAAAAGAACTTTTATTCATGACAATGAAAACCCAAATCGAAACAACAAGCAAACATACCAACCGCCCTCTCTCCCGCTCCCATCCTCCGCTACTCCCCCGCGTATCCGCCCCGTGCGCTCTAACATCCTCCCCATACGCTCTCCCCAACCCCTCCCAACCCGGCTGCGTCCCGGGATACGTCAACGCCGACGCAATCACCGGCAACGTCGACGACGTAGTAAGCGTAGAATCCCAGTCCAGGAAGAGCAGGGTCGCGTGGGTTGGTTGCACTGTTCCCATGAACTAGAACCGGGGAGCAAGTATTAATTTATCTTTGGTTGTGTTATGAGATGAACGTTGCGGAAGCAGGGGAAAAAAGGATTTGTGAAGGTCGGGATGGGATGGGGGAGGAAGAGATATGATAGACGTCAGGATTTCCCGTTTTGGAGAGCGCAGAATGAGAATATTGCAACGCGCAGGCTACGCACACACACACACACGCACACACATACTCACACACACGAGTCGGTTTTTATTCAAAGATTGCGAGCATGGATATGCGTTACTTATTTACATCAACTCTACTCAGCCATCACAAAACAAATATCATAAAGCATCGTTAACTGTGAACACTTGTCTGGATTATCATTATTGTCGGTCTTGTTGGCCGGTTTGTGCGAAAAGTGAGCTGGGGCCAAGCGAACCCCGAAAAGCCCCCCACACACACACGTGCGCCCCCCCAAGCCGCCAAAACAAGGAGCCGGCGCTTATACCCACTTCGCAGAATTTCTCGCAAACCAATACCCTGTTTCGTACAGACGTCAAGTTGGCACAAGCATTCGACGCTGGAGAGGGCGTGGGATGTCTGGATCGGGTATGGTGGGGATGTTGGCTCGCTTGGAGGGCGGGCGTTCGGACATACTGTACACATTTT
The DNA here is from genome assembly GCA_001956345.1 of Ramalina peruviana. Lineage (NCBI taxonomy): Eukaryota > Fungi > Ascomycota > Lecanoromycetes > Lecanorales > Ramalinaceae > Ramalina > Ramalina peruviana. The sequence continues at coordinate 12,036 of MSTJ01000126.1, read as the reverse complement.
TCTACGACGGGCACCAGGAGAGGATTTTTTTGGTTTCATGGTAGCGTTTTCGGATTGGTTATTTACTGTACGTACACCACACACTGGGGTCCCCCATTTCCACCTAACAATGTCCCGCTTCTGCTACAGCATCGATATTTCGATCATTGGGGGTATACTGGTGTATACTGAAGTAGCGGACCAAAGACGCCAGCGCAATGTAAACACATGCCAACCTCATTGAACGCGAGTAGAGAACTCCAACGCTCCATGCCCCGGCCTTCAAGAAAATATAGAGAATAACAGACCGATGCATGCCACTGAGCTCAGTCGTCTCTTGTCTGTCAGCGATCCCGGTCATGCCCTCCGCCCTTGCGCCCCTTGGCTTCCCCGGTAAATGCACCGAGACTGCCGGGTATGAGATTTGCCCATCTGCTCCTCGATGAACTAGCCTCCGCTTCGCCATCTTCGTCATTGACTAGAGTAGCAGCTAGATCATCTTCACCACGCTCTAAGTCGGTGAGATCATTGGCCGGAATAGGGATCGCCGCCGTAGGGGAGTCGTTGGTGGTTTCGGCTGCTTGTGTCTGAATATCCGAGGAAGGTGTGGTAGGGTCGGTGGTAATGGAGTTTGAGTCCGAGGAAGGTTTGGGTCGCATGGAACGGACAACATCGCCCTTGCAGATTGGGCAGGTACGGCGACGGGTAGTAAGCCATGGAGTGCTATATTCGAGATCAGCCTTGCTTACGAGATGAAGAGATAGCTGGAGAATACTTACATGCATTCAGCATGAAATTCATGCCCACACGGAAGACTCATCACTCGGCTGTGGCCGTCCACATACTCCTCCAGACAAACGACGCACTCGACTTGTCTCCCGTGGTACTTCTTCCGTTTCTGAGGAGTTGCTTGAGTCTTTTCATTTTGCGAACTTGAGACCAATGAGGTGGCTCGGTCAAGCGAGGCAGAGACAGCGTTGCCAATGGCAGACGCTGTGGCGGATCGTGGCCGCGATCGGCCCGGGACAGATCGAGGACTGCTTTGAAGCAGGGGAGATGTAGGCGAGGAGGTCTGCGGTGTAGCGAAGCGCGTACTGGATGCTGTCGAGGGGCGAGACATTGTATGATAAGTGCGGATAGGTAGGCGATCGACGACCGACTTGGGAGCTCGCCATCTTCTGCGTCGGATGCGGGAGCGCAGTAAAAGCAGAGCATAGACCACAGTCAAAGTGACCATGGGACTGACGACAAGTACGAGGAGTGTGTCGAAGAAAGGGCTTGTTGACATGGTTGTGGGCGTGATAGTCACCCACAGGCCTTTATGCTCCTCTTCTGAATCGTTGCCGTCTTTGTTATTGTTTGACTTGGATGTCGGCGATGTTTCGCTTCCCTCCTTTTTCTTGTCGCCATGGTCGGCTTTCCGACCAGCCTGGTTTTGGGTAGAATATTCGCCACTGCCAGGAGTGATACTGCCCCCGGTGAAGGCGGCATTGATCTGCTGTTCTGAGGCACCTTCTTTGCCAGGGAAGCCTTGGGTAGACAAAGGAATGTAGCTGGTAGAAGAGGTCGTGCCTTGACCACTCTGGGATTTAGCCAGTACGAGATCTGGGTCTCGCCAATCTTGAATGCCAATCACGAAATCATCACCCAATTCCAGATGAGTGTCGACTTTCGCGGTCGCAGTAGTCTTTGTGCTTGGCGATGCCTTGGAGTTGTCTTTTGCTTTCAGCGCTTTGGCTTCCTTTTCTTTCTCCGCGGATAGATCCAGTCGGCCGCTACTTGGTGGCCTTCGACTATCAGAGTACATATCTTCATCGCGAAGACTGCGACCAAGGCGGAAAAAGGACCTCCAGCTTCCTCTAGCAGCCTCTTCTTCGAGAACAGACTTGCTGTCTTTTCGCCCGCCATGTCTTGAGGCTTTCGGAGTGGATGTTGCCCGCGGGCCGCTCCCAGGAGTGAAGGTTGGTTTGTCATTAGAAGACATGTCCCCAGAGGTGGTATGAAAGTCGGAATGTTCTTCTGGAATGAGGGAAGAGAGTAGGTGGGCGGTGGTGTGCGAGGTGAAGACGGCTGGAATGCTGATGTTGGAGGTATCACCTCGAGCATACATGGTGACCAAAGCTCCGCCTCTTGTATGATCGCCGATGATCAAAGCAGTCGCACCTCTTCGCTGTGCCCATTTCACCTTTTCGAGGAAACCGCAGCCACCTCTGCTGAGGAGAGCAACTTTGCCTGTCATTTCGGCGCTTTCTTGCAAGGACTGAATATCGGCATGCCCTTTCTCTTCCGACTCGCGCTGTGATGTGGTTGGCTTCGAGACTGGCGAGCTTGGTAGGGGGTGGTGCAGATAATCATCAGTACCATCCCCTTCGGTTGGCTCTGCATCTAGATCACCAGACCGAACGGTCGCTGGAGTCTTGGCATCAAGAACCTTCTCGTCTTTTTCAGGTTGGTCGGATGGCTCCAGCGTGGAATGGTCGTCGTCTGTAGCAGACAGTATGACTTCTTGATATCTTTCATCCCAGCCTGGCACGTCGCTACAGCCCAGCTCTCCCTCGAGACCTGTAGCTGCGCCGCTCCTGCCAAGGACATCTTGACCAAACCCACTTCCGATCCACAGCTGGCCACTTATGCCGTTTGATTTGAGCGAAGGACCGAAGTCGGCGGGGCGAGCAAGAAAGAAGGTCGAGTTGTCATCGGTCAAGCTGATGATGGCCGATGGTGGAAACAAGGTGGAGGGGGTATGGAAGGAGAAGAAGGAGCCGATGCCTGTTGAGGGTTCGTCATCCTCTGTCGCCAGGTCACCTCTTGGATGAGTGTGAAGTAGAGAGAAGAATGTCAGGATGGTCGGTAGGCCGATGGCTGCACTCAGAAAGAAGACGAGGCGTTGCGATGGCATGACTGCAGGCGACAACTCTCTTTGAGAGCGTGCGCCGACCTTGGTTGAAAGGCAAGAAGTTCAGCCTGATGCACTGAGGGCTTGGATGATCATGATCCACCGAACGTGTAAGTCTGGAATGTTCACTGTGCTGAGTGGTTGCACAGAGGGTGGGGCAACGAGGGAATGTAATACAGGAGAGCGGAGGGAGGAGATTGGTGGCGACGAGATGCTGGATGATGATGCTGAAGGAAAGCGGCACCAGACGACCGTCTAGGCTTGGCTTGACCGAATCAGTATTAGCGTGCGTGCAACCACTAACAAGCAATGACCACTCCTGCCAGCCAATCACTGGTCACTCAATTCCCACGCAAATCCTGCATAATCGATAACAAGGTCCAAATTCTCGACCTTCGACCCTGCATACTCGTCAAAATCCGATCATGCAGACCCTGGACCTGGGTACATTTGTACATGTACGTGTCCAGGTTATGTCATGCACAATCGCGACACTTCAGTCTTGTCACTTGTCAGTCTTATGGCATCTAGACCGAAACAAAGCAAATGGAAGCCAGTCTCAAAGAGTGTGATGATCCCAGCAATCCACGAAGTCGCCATGCCCCATCAGGAATTCAGGATACCTCTCTAGCCCAATGCTGCTTAACGTCTTCACGTCATCGATGACCGATCTTGTTTTCAAAAATTCCGGTCTTCAGCTGTTCATCATGGTAATTTCACATTCCGCCAAGCGCAGATTTTTCACCGTTGTTATATCACAAGCAAAACCGACTGTAAAACCGTTGGTGGGTGCCTGAAAGATATAAATATTGTGCCATCAATTGCACATCGTCGAGCGTCCGTCTTTTCATCATTTTTCACTGAAGGTGGACCCCTCCGTCAGAATAGACGCCAAATTTTCGGTACCGTTGAACAAAGTGGTGAAAAAAGGGTGAAGGTGGTGGAAGAGTGGTGGATAAGCCCCGCCAGACCACGAGGCCGTTGCGTCGTTCCTTCCTCTTACTTGTCAGATACTCTATACGATATCCGCCTGCAGCTGCTCGTGACTGCTCTTGTTCGTTCTAGGTAAGCCTTGCAGTATTCGCTTCGTTCCCCCTCGTTGCCACCACATCTGTTTCACATTCCTCAGCTGAACAGCCGACCTTCCCCACCAACCCCTATCCCACCTACAGTCTTTACCTAAGGTAATCATGCCTTCAACTAATACATCCCTTTCACCAGGCGTCCAGAACATCCCCGTAATGTATATCAACGATCCCCACCAAGGTGGCTTCGTCTTGCCTGGCCGCAAACGACGCGAACATGCAGCAGACTACGTCGCTCGCCTCCCCCTCCTCGACCGCCTTCCAAAAGCTGCTCAAGGCCACTTTGTGGCCATGTCTGGCGAATTCGTCGGTACCTTCCTCTTCCTGTTCTTCGCCTACTCCGGCACCCAAGTCGCCAACACACAGACACAATCCGGCAATTCCACCACCATCTCCCAAGCCGCCAATCCTGCCCAGCTCCTCTACATCAGCCTATGCTTCGGCTTCTCCCTCGCCGTCAACGCATGGGTCTTCTTCCGCATCTCCGGTGGGCTGTTCAACCCCGCCGTCACTTTGGGCATGTGCCTGATTGGAGCATTGCCATATGTAAGAGGGGGATTGCTCTTCATATCCCAGATGTTGGCATGCATGTGCTCTGCCGCCGTCGTCTCCTGTCTGTTCCCAGGGCCCTTGAACGTGAAGACATCATTGGGGGCTGGCACATCTATCACACAGGGTCTCTTCATTGAGATGTTCCTGACCGCTGAGCTGGTCTTCACCATCTTCATGCTTGCTGCCGAGAAGCACAAAGCAACATTCATTGCCCCCGTTGGCATCGGGTTGTCTCTTTTTGTTGCTGAATTGACTGGTGAGCAACCTGACAAAACTTAGCCATACGTTATGAGCTGACATTGGCTCCAGGCGTTTTCTACACCGGCGGCTCCCTCAACCCGGCACGATCATTCGGCCCAGCTGTCGTGCTGAAAGCTTTCGAGGGCTATCATTGGGTGCGCTCCCCCTTCTGTCCCTTTCACCATACCCCATCCCCACTCTACGATTTTCCTTGTGCTTCGCAGCGCTAATCCTCCACTGATTACAGATCTACTGGGTTGGCCCCCTCCTCGGTACTTTGCTCGCCTCCGGCTTCTACAAGTTCATCAAGATGCTCGAATACGAAACCGCCAACCCCGGTCAAGATTTTGACGAGAAGGAAGATGCAGCTGCAGATCCAGATAAAGACGTCAGAGATGTGCAACGGCCTACCCCCATGGCTGCTCCCGCTCCAAATAGCAGTGGCGGTGGTCATCACAGTCGTGAACCTAGTGGCGAACACAGCCGTCGCCAAAGTCGGGGCCAAAGCGGTGACTACAATCGCGGTCACAGCGGTGGTGGAGGGCAGAGGTATAGCCAGGGTCCCAATGCCGAGGCCGGCAAGGCGGGCAATCAGAGAGGGGCGGGACGTGATTTGAGAGACAGACGGTACTGAACCGAGTTGAAAGGTATCAACGATTGAATGTACCATGGCGGTTGGGCTTAGATTGGCAGGCGGATATCCAAAAAGCGCTCGTACATTATTGCAGGGAATAGACAGGCAGGCCAGGGGTTTGGGAAAGCATGGCGTAGGGTACACATACATATACATTTCTTTCTTGGGAAGCAGGTATGTTTTTCATCAACCATCGTTTTCGAAGCACGGAACTTTCACGCATCAAATCCCAAATGGACCCACTTCCAGAATTGATCAAAAAAGACAATTTCCATACTGATCAAATGCTTTATGACTACCTGCAACAACCCTTCCCCCTTCCCCTACTCCCTTCATTCAATCCTCCCTCAATGCTCCTTCAACTTCCATTGACGTCCCAAGCACTTCACAACAATCCCCTCCCCGATCACAATTTCAACCCCCCCCACTACTACTCACTTCGTCGGATGCACCCCCTCGGGCAACCCCTCCTCCACCCCCCTCGGCACCGCCTCCTGCGCCGCCTTCGGCACCTTCGACCCCCCCGTCGCGTGCGACACCCCCGCGTTGTTGGTCGTGGCGCTCAGGGATCCCGTGTCGTGGATGCTGTTGGGGACTTTCTCCTCGACTTTCTGGGGGAGGACTTCTTGCAGTTTTTGCGGGACGAGGGAGGCGCCCGTGGCGTGGGATGTGGTTGTGTAGTCTGAGGTGGACATTTTGGGGGGGATTGGGTTGGGGGGGGGTTGGGAGGGTGTGGGTGTTTGGTTTGGGGTGGTGGATGGTTGGGTTTGAGTGCGTGGAATGGATTGATGATGGGAGTGATGGAGGAGGAAATTAGGGAAGGGGGGAGGGGGGTTATATAGACGTTTGGAGAGGGATGGAGGGTGCTTGGACTGCACGGACGGTGGGGCTTCAAAGGCAGGCAGAGTAAGGGGTTACAGCACTGCGCTCCGCAATCTGACAGCTCCATCTTCAGTACACGAATGCGGTGCCTGGCAACAACGGACGTATTCTTACTCGGCAGCCATGACACGCGCGCTGTGGAGATCACTGGTTTGACAGCGGTAGCAAGCGGAGTCCGCAGTTCGCAGGATTACAGCCTGAACAGGCAACGGCTAACGGTAATTGGCGGGCAAGGCGTAGGGCGTCAAGAGCACGGAGGTTTTGACACTCTTGCAGACATGAGAAAGTATGCAAAGATGATGCAATTCGCAATGTCGACTCGATGAGGTTAGGGGCTTGATGATACGAATACGAATACGAATAAGAATACAATGCGAATTCGTGTCACCACTGGTATCTGCAAGGCAGTGAGTCGAGTGAGGCTGAGGAAGATGTAAGTTGATCCACCTAGAGATGGCTCTCGAGAAAGAAATCAGTCAACAAAGCCGAGTACGCCGAGGGACCGACTTTTGTTATTGAGTACTCGCTCTCGTACATTAAAGGACAAGCACGAGCTGCTTGTGCGGGGACGCTTTTCCCAATCATGCATATTTCCATGATAGATTATCGTGGGCAGGTAGGAGGAAAAGGCAAAAATGCCGCGCCGCTGCTACGAGAAGCTATGAGACACCCTGTTTCATAAGGATTCTCGTTGAGGGTGTAAACCGTGCCAAGAGCCTCATGAACGATGATGATATTTGTCATGATTCGTTTGAAAGGCGGCGCGGGCTGAGTGAGTCAAATATAGCGGATACGTAACGCATTGCTTTGCTGCTTCAGAAGCGAATCGTTATTACACGATATTTCAAAGGAGCCGGAGGACGCGGCACGTTCAGAAGCAGTGAACTTTTTTCAGAGTTTGAATCAGCACTATCAAGCCCAGTCCGTCTTCACACGTCATCAAAATCTCAGTCTTGATGGTTGGAGGATCTTCCTCTCGACATTGAGTTTAGGTCCTTTGCATTCTTGCAAAGTCTGTTTGAAAGATATCTGGGCTCACTCCAGATACCTTGGATTTATCCAAAGCTGCCAGATTACGCTTCGTTCTTATATTTTCAAATACACCTTCGTATACTCCAGCTCAGGGTCCCGTCCGGCATTTGAATCTCCGATGTATATGTCTCCGTTTGACGAGCGGCATGACCATCGTTGATATGTTGAATCAAGGTAATGGAGATGCAGCACAATAGGATGAAAATTCATGTCTTGCTGATTTCGAAGAGTGCAGTGGAGCTCCATATTGAATGAGGAAGGGTCGCACTGGTCGGTTGTGGGAACGAGAGCTTGAATCGGGACGCGAATCTTCAGGCCTAGGTTGGTGACAGAAAAAGTGCGTGTATATCCTTCTTGCTGCTTGACGTGCATGCAATTGATAAAATCACGTGTCGATGTCGCTAAGACAGAAGTTCCGGGCCAAGTCCTCATGTACAAGTCGGCCCCCAGGCCCCAAGCAAAGATCGACTCATCGGATGATTCCTTGATAATTTCGAGCTGGAGCCTCCTGAAGGCTTTAGCTCCTTCGCCATAGATCAATGGCATATGGATGTTGAATATACCTAGCAGGCAATAGGCCTCATCTTCGATTCTCGTTGTGACTCGTGTCGCAGCCCAACTCATCCTTTGAGCTATACTTGCGTATTTGAGATGAAGCTGTATTTCACCTGCATCCAGAACTTCCTTGTCGATGTTTGTGATGTTAGCAAGGTGAGATGACAACCCTTTCTTGTTTCCAAGGAGCTTCCACGTCGCGTTGAAGAAAAGACAATACTTGGGTGCTAAAAGCTCCTGGAGCGTCCAACCTCGGGTGAACCATTGACTCTTCTTGAATTGCCAGAGTGCTTCTTCTTCATCACTCGATGTTACGTCGGAGAGATGAACATAACATAACGTGGCTCTTTTGTACCATCGAAACATCGAGTTGATGGCCTCTGATAATTCAGCACTGCTCTTCTTGTCGATGCAACAGGTATCAATCCAAACCCATTCGAAACCATCGTGGCGGGCTCGACGACAACATTTCTCTATTTTATCGATTCCAGGCCCATCTGGAGCTCGATTTTGCTCCATTTCCTGGAAGGAGATCTCCTTGTCGCCCCATCGATGCGATAGGATCGCATAGTTTGGAACATCACGGTCGAAGAATTCGCGGAACTGCAACGTCTTTGAATGTAGCAAACGCATTGGCACAGTCGACTGAACCAAGTGAGCAGTACAGAGAGAATGTTGCAAAGATGTTTGTCTCTAAGCAGGATTGTTGGCAGAACCCTGCACCAGTGATTCAAGCGGTCCGGTTGAGTGGCTCAGAAGTCATCGTCAATTCCAATATCCCATCATGGGGCAATACGCTTGCTTATCCGGCTTGACTAGCCCTACGAATGACCGCACTCGATGGGGTATTAAGCAGCAGGAATGTACACATTTGCTGTCGGCAATTCAATGTAGCTGGGTGGTCCAGACTATCGTTGGTTGTACACAAATCCTCACAGGTGCTCAAAGACTTGATATTACGGTGCGAGATCGTACCATTGTTTTGACGCAATCTCCAAACCAAGCATCTCAGATGTGTCTAGGATGTTGTGGTTGTGGGATTATTATGAAGAAAGAAGGCCTCATTATGGACGGGTGAGGCTCAATAGGTGGAGGCTGTAGCCTTACGGATCTTGCGCTAGGCTACAAATAGTTTAGGCTGAAATCTCCATATTCCTCATCCTCTTACACTTCAACTTCTCGTACAGCCCCAAATGCTCTTCCACCCACATCATCAACGCCTCACTCACGTCTTTCCCCCACTCAGCTTCCCACTTCTTCGCCTCCACGCCCTGGATATCGTCGCTGATGGTTTTGGGAGGCATCATGCCTGCACTGTTCAAAAGCGTGCCTTTCCAGGCCGTCATGCCAGGATGATCGGATGCTGAGGCGGTAGGGGACCAAGATTGGATGATCCCTGCCGGGTCGATGGAAAGGCGTTGGGTGAGGAGGTCAATCTGGAACAGTCAGGGTTGCGTGGACCTGGGACCCCGCCCGGGGGAGGAGAGGACAGAGGAGAGGGGGGATAGAGGGGAGAGATTTGTGAGGGCCGCATGACAACGCAACAGCGAGGAGCTTTGCATCTCAAAGCCCCGAGGGGGTGGGAAGAAGAGCTCAGGGTTTCAAGAAGAAAACATACCGTCTCCGCAGGTCGGGATAGGAGATCGAGGTCCATGTCGATGACGAGTGGACGAAGGTGGCTATCAATCACTGCCCCTCTGGTTTCGTTCAAATGATCCCTGGTGCCGTTCCCGTCCTCTTTCTTCTCCTGACTCGCCCCTGCTTCGGCCAGGTCGGCTCGCTCGTTGTACCACTCCCACAGCGCCCATTGCGCGTTCGGGCTCGTTTGGCTCCCATGGGATTCCCATTCATACAGTCGGTCGAAACTCTGGTTTTCGCTCTCTTTGAGTACCGCTCGATAAAAGCTGGGTACAAGGATGGCGGGATGGCGGATCAAGATGACGGGGCTGAAGAGTCCAAGAAATTCATCTGGTAGGTATGTGGGATTACGGACGGTTCCCGCTGGAGAGGGTAAAAGGTTTGACAAGGCTGGGTTGGAGGAAGTGACGGACTCAATGGTTTTGGCGATCTTGGGAGAAGGCGACGCCCAGTCCGGTTTCTGGGATTGGAAGAATGATGTCTTGAGAAGCATCTGAGAATGGTCCTTGAAAAGGACTGTCTCGAGAGAGCTCGTGTCTTCGATGATCGAAAAAGTGCTGGACTCGAGGCATTCATAGGCTTTCTGGAATGTCTCGTCGAGAAGCGATCCATCGACAGGGATGCCGGAGGGGTTGTCAGATTCCTTCACCTCCTTACCGCGCTGGTTCTCCGGCCCAAATAGGTAAGCATTGAAAAATGAGTAATCTTTTGGGACTATTTGCGGGTGCTCCGAAAAGAGATGCATGAAGAGGTTCGTGCCGGAGCGCGCGACAGAGACAAGGAAGATTGGGTGCGGCGGCCGTTGGAGCGACATGGTGATCCTTCCACCGACCAATCAAGTGGGTTGGAGGTTGCTTTTTGAGAGGAGTTGGCAAGTTGCCGTCAATCCTTTTTGATAAAATGGTGAGACCGATGCTTCAATGACCTGCCAAATGCAACCTGTCACAGAGAATCTTCCTGCTTTGTGACTTTCAATAATTCAATATGAGACTACAATACCGTCTGATCTTTACTATAATCTCCAAAAAAAACGACCTCCACTCCTCTTTATATATCCAAGGATAGGCAGATCCATCGGCGGCTCGGCGTCGCTTTTACCTCCGCTGCACCTTTCCCCGCATTCTCATCCTTCGTGCATGACATCGAAAACAACAAGCTTCTACTCATGCACCTCCGAACTTGTCCTGTTCTCCTGCATGACGTTCCCATATTCCGAAGCCCGTTGCGCTCTATATTGGGGGTCTCACGGTGGATTTGCAGCATCAAACCATAGCCAATACTGATGAGACAACACCAGTCCCAAGAAGGTCCCCGGTTCCAGAACGATGACCCAGGACCTGGGGCCTCAATCGATACGCAAGGTCCAAATTTGTCGGTGGCAGATTGTCAACCTGCATTTCACTCAATCTCAAAGCACGGTCTCACACATGGTATCAGGCTTCAACAGGCTGCACCCATTTTCTCTAGACTTCTCGTTTTTGAGGATGATACCAGGCATCGATCAATACAGACATGAGCTGCATCCATGAAATTCGCCTTGAGAGCACAAAGAATGTAGAGATACCAAGTCCCAAAAAGGGTACGGAACGAACTTGAGAATGCCTCTAACGTATTAGCACAAGTTTCAATCCATTTCATTGACGTTGAATGAGTTCCGTACTGTTTGGAGTCAGAGCCCCTTCCCAACAGCCTCTCAATATCCAATTTAATGGTCATGGCAGAAGCAGAGCGTGCAAAGAAGATCTCTTGCGATGCTGCTTCTCGGCCTATCTGCTTTCAATTGAAGCTACATTCCCAGCGAAAATAACAATCTAGTACTTTCAACATTTCCCATTCAAGACCCTCAGTCTATGCACCTTTCATATCATATATTGCTTATACCCAACTATTTATTTCCACCTCAGCAAGAACTCCTCTTTTTTCCCCCAGAGATTCGGTGCCAGTGCTATAAAACTAGCGTTGAAAGACTGGTCCCCAGCCTCTTCCCATGCAGTGCTCCCTACCATCCCCTTCCAAACTCCCCAAATCCCATGCTCCAAAAATATTCCTCACTCACGCACTCCCTCACCCACTCGCTCACTCTCTCGCTCACTCTCTCACCCGCCAGCTCCCTCACGCCTGTCCATCTCATCCGCTCAACAATCCTGCAACACACCACACTCCTGCATGGCCTTCCCCATCCTCATGCGATTCCTGCAGCGCAAACTTACACTGTGCAACTAATTTAGGCGAGGTGGTGACGCTCCGGTGCTTTTGGATATCTGGGGAGGCCGCCTTGCCTGTAGCCCACCTCGTCCTTTACCCACTTTGTTCCATACCCACCTTGTTCCATACCCAATTTGTCCCCTGCCCAGAAGTACCCACCATGTCCATTGCCCAAATTGCCCGCCGCCCACCTCTCATTTTCCTGCATTGCCCTATGATCCACTGTGTCCCCTGCCCACATGTCCCATTTCCCACCTTATCCACCACTACCCACACCTCTCACCACGTCCCCCCTTTTCCTCCCACTCCCACCACCCCAGTCCCCACCACCCCAGTCC
>MSTJ01000125.1:0-38966 GCA_001956345.1 Ramalina peruviana | reverse complement strand
CCCCCCTCCCAAACCCTCCACCCTCCTTCCCACCTCAAGAGCGCCGAACTCCCCACCACGCAGAGACTACTCGCCGCCATRGCCGCAGCCCCCCACACGGGACCCAACCTCCACCCGTCAYGCTTTCCTGCATCCATTGCCCCACCAGCACCAGCACCAGCACCGCCCACCCARAAAAGACACCCCGCCGCCACMGGCACAAGAATCGCATTATACACGACCGCCCACGCGAAATTGAACTTGACGCGTCGAAACACGCGGCGGCTCAGATCCAAGAGCGCGATGAGATCGGCGAGGGGCGCGGATTTGTTGAGGAGGATGAAGGAGGAAGAAGTGATGGCGATGTCGGAGGCGGARGCGAGGGAGATGGAGACGTCGGCGGCGGCGAGGGCGGGGGCGTCGTTGATGCCGTCGCCGAGGAAGGCGATGGTTGCGTTGGTGGCCTTCTTCTTGCCATTGTGGCTTGGGACGGCTTTCTCTAGATTGGCGGGGTTAGGGTCGGGAGAGGGAGCGGAGGAGGGGAATTTCGARTTGGTGGTGGAGATGGGGGCGAGGTGGAGGTGCTGCCATAGGTCTCGGAACGAGGCTGGAACGATAGACGAGGATTTCTTCGAGGAGGAGGGGGAGGATAAGCGTCTCCGTAGATTCYCTTGCAGCCATCGGATCTTATCGGCTTTCTCCGTGGGTAAMACGCCTGCGAAGATGTTGGGCTGTGGGATACCGAGGGTTCGCGCGACGGCCGAGGCAGTCGTGGGGTTATCGCCCGTTAGCAGATATACAGGGATRTTGCGGGCRGCCAGAGCACGAAGGGTGGGGATGGCGGAGGGCCGGATCGGGTCGGTAGTGGCGAAGAGGGTTGYGATAGTCCATGGCTGTTGTTTTTGTGACGGATCTTTGGATTCGGAMGGGTTGGAGGTTGGGAGCGGGTGGATGGCGAGGACGGCGACGGACTTGGCTTCCAGCTTCCAYCGGGAGAGAGTCGAGGATGTSGAGGTGGAGATCCTTGGTTTGGGGTTGAGGTGGGAGAGGAAGGCTTCGGATCCAAGGATGGCTTCGTAGGATCCGAGGCYTGTGGTRAAGGTGCCGCGGAGGCCTTTKCCCGGGACTTCTTCAATGGATTGGGTGGATACTGTSGGATCYGAGATTTGCGTGGAGGCGAAATCGAAGATGGCTCGAGCGAGTGGATGACTACTTGTCTCCTCCAGGGCCTTCGTGATTGCCCAAGAGATCTTGGCTTGGTCCCCGGAAACAAGCATGTCGTGGTTGGAGACTTTCAAATCTCCTCCTTCGGTCAAGGTCCCAGTCTTGTCAAAGACGACAGCATCGACGTTGCTGGCTTCTTGAAATGCCTCCCCTCCGCCTTGAACGAGAATACCGTGTTTTGCAGCAAGGCCACTGCCGACAAACAAAGCAGTAGGAGCTGCTAGCCCAATCCCGCAGGGACAGGCAACCACAAAGACCGCTATCGCAAATTCAAGACTCCAGAACGCCCAGCCTCCTCTTCCGGGATCCACRGTATATCTTCGTGACAATGCGCCAGACGTACCGAGGGAAAGCCAGGTGATCCACGTAATGATAGCCAAGAGTGTGACCACAGGTACAAAGTAGCCAGTCACAATGTCGACAACACGCTCGACAGGCGCTCGTTTGGTCTGCCCTTCACGTACTACCGTCACAATCTTGTCCAACATCGAGGTGCCCCCAATCTCCGTAAYTTTGACATCGATTGCATTGCCAACATTGACAGATCCTGCGAACACCTTGTCTCCAACAATCTTGGCTACGGGGCGTGCTTCGCCAGTCAAGGAACTCTCGTTGAATTTCGTATCCCCYGAGTATACAACGCCGTCSGACGGAGGTGAACCTCCGTGTCGTACAAGTACCGTATCACCGATTTCCAGAAGATCCGCATGGATTGTCTCRGTCTTCCGTGTGGTTTCGGACAAGTGGTGCTGAGGACTGGTCAACATGTCTTTGGCAGTACTAGGTTCTGATTGACTGGATGTGACCAAGATGGCTTCCGAGGGCTTGAGATTGCCGAGCATGGCCACGGCATTACCGGTCTTCGCTTTACTAAAGACCTCTAGCCACTTYCCGATCAAGATGAACATGGTCAGGAAGACCACCGAATCGAAATATGTCGTACTCGATTCTGACGAGCCCTTTTCCAGTGTTGCATCCATACCCAACACCGCAATGGAYGAGAAGTATGCAACAGACGTGCCGATGGAAATGAGAAGATTCATGCTGCCAAATCGCAGGAACCGTCGGATGATCGGCACACGACTATTTCTTCGCCATAGGGATCGAATCTCCTTGAAAGCCCGTACATGAAATACGTCTGCGGCAAGAAACATGACAGGGGTRGCCAGGAAGAATAATGCCCAGTCCCTGCGGGCGACATTGCCTGACCAGACTGGCKCATCGAAGAATTGACGGASGGAGTTGTTCTTGGGRACCAAGCTCATCCATACCACCCCTATCAGAAATGTCGGAATAGCGCAGACAAAGCTGAGGCAAAGACGAGCTAGCAATCTSTGACTCTCATGCCGTTGCATGGCTTGGGAYCTTTCCTCTATGGAAGGAGGGTGGTARGTGCTGACTTTGAAGAYCTCATTGACGTTACTGATACACGAGACGATGTCTCTGACGGTCAGATGAGGAGGATCCGGCGTGTACGTAATWTGAAGCACAGGATCTTCAAGATTTAGTGGTTTGTCGATGGACAGCTTTTCGCCATAGGATTCTTGCAGTGCAGCGGTGATTTTGTTAGGGCAATGCTTGCAAAACATGCCATCGATCTTGAGCATGATCGACCTTTGCGCGTTGGGGCTCACGGAAWCCGAAGTCYGTGTATCTTTGATCTCATCGCAAGAGTCCAGGCTGCAATCAAAGCCCAGATCCTCTACCGCATCTACCAARTCGTTGGCGTGGCTGGCGCCTGTRAAGATSACTGCRGCGCTGTTCGTCATCAGAGTAACATCCACCTTCTCCACATAGTCCAGCTCAGAAAGTCCATGGGTCACAGCGCTCGTGCAAGAGGCACAAGTCATGCCGCCAATGCTGAGCACCGCCTTATGCCTTGACCCATAATRATTTTCCACCGGAGGTTTGGATTCTTTGATTTCTACCAGCGCAGGTAGATCGCYCGACGTCTTTCTGCTCTCTCGAGGTTGAATTGTCGGGCGCACGCTATCACGAGGAGCCTTCGAGGCAGTGGGCAGCCTTCTCAATTCGATGTCTCCACCAATCTTTTCAACAGGCCGAGTAGCTTGATCTTCACACTCCCCTCTTTTGCAGGCATCGCAATTCTCCACATGCCTGACCTTCTTCGACGGSGCCGGAGGTGGTATGCATCCAACCGAGGACCTTGACTGCCTGAAAGAARGTCTGTACTCGCTCAGCCGTCGAAGATCGAGTAGTGTATCCCTACTCTCATCTTGAATCCTGACCGTCTCCTTCCCCGCTGCATCTGYAGCTGTTGCCAGGTACACTTCGAAGGCAGCRTCATCGAGAAGGCCGCAAATCTTGTRGACTGAKAGATCGGGAGTGTGGATAATGCGCACTTCGCTGTTCATAATATTGATGTCGACATTTTGAATGGCCGGTCGGTAGGGCGCCAGCAGCTCGTTGATATACGAAACGCATGATGCGCAGTGGATGTTCTTGACTAATATTTTGGTTGTCCATGTTGGCGACGCTTGCGCCGTCATGGCGATTTGATTGATTCGAGGTCCGGAGGATTTTCATGCAAGGCACAAAGTGCGATGCGCAAGAGTCAGTGATACTGTGTCAGTAGGATACCAGCCCGCATTGACCTTGTCGCATAGAAGATCGTTGAAAGTTTGCCGTTGGCGATATTACAATGAGAAGATTTTGGGCAGACAAAGATTGTCAAGAATGTTATTCTGAAGGAAAAAAGGTATTGATAAGAAACAATAGAATGACGAGGAATGTTTTTTGCAGCCCCAAAGTGGCAATCACGCACAAAAGACGCATTTCTTCCAGGTGACTTCATTCTACGCACAAATCGCTCGAAATCAACATGACCAATACCCACCTTCTACAACATTCGATGCCAGCATCATAAAGGATTGATGAAATGGCCGAGTTTAGCAATATCGCATTGTTCTTATAGAAGGATAGAATCTTCCGATGCGAACAGGTGAACATCCTCTATGATATTGTACACTGTCGGGTGGCCAATATCTCTTGGCCGTCCATCGCGCATAGATACCTGCGGCATCAGGTGTCGCAGGCTTGGTGAACTCAGATCCTACCAAGCTCGCATGACTGGCACTCGGCACCTTGTTGTCAGCTGCACTGTGTGTTCTCGATTATCGCTGTTCGTATTCACTTCGTTGGATGTCCTTTGTCGTTGGAGCCTATTGTTTTGAGGAGCTGAAACGTTCACTAGTCCTCTTACGGATGTTGAAACGAACTCACAGGGGCTCCCGGCTGGCTGGCACCCGGACAAACCTCTTAGCCTGACAATTCTGTCCACCGTACTCATCACAGGTACAGTATTTTCAGTATTTTCTAATGTCTTTCGCCGGATCTATGTACTCTTCTCTTTGTACTCTTTGCATGCCGATACAACATACAATCCAATCCAAGATCTTCCGGGAGCGTCTTCAGTCGGAGATGTCGCCTGCAGCCTCATAGACGTCGTCGTCATCGTCATCGTCTCTCCCCGCAACCACATCCTCCTCGTCTTCCTCTTCATCATCTTCCTCGTCGTCCTCTTCCGCTTCTTCATCGTGTTCATCCATCCTCTTTTCCATCGCGCTGGTGAGGCCATCGAATTCTTCCTGTTGTGCCACCACTTCGCCACTTTCAGGACTCGCAGGCTTCGTAGCGCCTTGCGGGCTCTGCCCTGTTTCCCCTGCAGAAGTTGCAGTCGTAGGCACAGGCGAGGAAGGCTCCAACCCACTGCCAGGGCTGCCAGCTCCTGCGATCGATGTTCGCCGACTCGAACCTGACACTGATGGGGTATATACATCCTTGAGAATGTCAAAATTCATCTTACTTGAATACCCTCTTTTGGCCAACATCATCTTCACCGACGCCTCGGCCGAATCGGCTATTCCTTGGCCGGACTCCAGTCTCTCCTCCCAACCTTCACCCATCTCCGCCGCGTACTGTGTAAGATCCCCGATCCGTTGACGTCTGCGCACCCGCGTCTTGCGTGGTTTGTATGTCCCATTTGCTACTGCCATTTCATGCTTGAGTCGCTTGGCTGCTTGAGCTCGGATCCAGTCTGCATTGTGTTGCGTCCAGATGCGTGTCTTCAGCTCCACTTCTTCTGGCCCGAGTAAGCAGTTTCTCACTTCTGGGTCGTCTTCGAATTCGTCGTCTCCAATATCCGGCGTCATTGGCACGTCAATGCGGCTTTGTGGGGTAGATTCGACGGTCTGGTGCGCGGTGGGTGGTGGGGTTCTGTTGTCGGCGGTATCCTCAATATTTGCGGATTCGATTACTGTTTGCAGATTTTCAGCCTCCACGTTGAAAGGATCCGCCAAAGCGGAAGCAATATCTCTCTCGTCATCAGGATTCAGAGGTTGGCTCTTTCCCTTGGGCCGATTACGTTGTCGCTTCGTTCTTGGACCAGTACCGGGAGTTTGGGTCGATGGTGCTGCAGTAGATGGCAGATCCAAATCCTCGGAGTTGGAGCCTCCTTGACCAGTAGAGATAGAAGGTTCTGGGGTCTGCGGTAGATTCGGGTCCAGCGGTATAGGTGGTGGTGGCATTGTTCGTTGATCCTTCTTTTTTGAGGCGCCCTTCGCCGTCTTTGATTTTTGGAGAGCTGGTGTCTGCTCGCCAGGGGCAGCTTCCGGGGTTTGGGTGACCTCCCGGCTTGGGGTCGGTTGATCCCCAAGGTCGTCGCCATCATCATCAAAATTGGCGTCCTCCTGCTTGCGCTTCCGTTTCTTCTTTGGCTTGTCCTTGTTGTAAAAAGCCGGTGGATCGTTCCCGTCATCTGGGGTGTGTGCTCTTGACGTTCGGTTTTCCTCCCGCTCGATTCGTTCTCGGAAGCGATCCACGGTGAGGGACGCAACATCAGTGACTTTGAATTCGTCCAGACGTTTGAGAATGGTGACCTCGTTCACCTTTACTACGTACACCATCTCGCGTGGCGTCCGACGAAAATTGTTCATGCGAGCGGCAAGGATCAGAGCGGCGCCGCAGATGCCGGCTGGTCTGCGTCCATAGGTCATCCAGTCGCGTTTCATTCGTTGCACGATCCTGACAGCATCGTTCTGGACTTTCATCCGTTCTCGGCCAAAGTCGAGTTTCCCGGCAAATCGATCAATCAGGTGCTCAGGATTGATAGGCTGAATGACATAGCCATTTCCGTTCATTCGCAATTGCTCGAGCAAAGCGGTGTACATGCTACCCAGTTGAAATACATTTATCTACGCGATGTCAGCATACAAACTGGACAAGAGCAGGGAGTATCTTACCTCCAGAACATCTGCGAAGTCGATAAGCATGAATTGATTGGGTTCTTCCTTTGCTTGCGATCGGCAGGCGATGTAAAGAGCGACAGCTGCAACACCCTTGAGCCTGCGGCCCTGGATGAAATTGTTGGCCGCAGCTAATCTGAAGACCTGCTCTCCTGCTGATCTCAAGGCTTCCCGCATGTGCAAGGCAGAAGTGATATTCCGAATGTGCATCCTTCCTGGTGATGACTTCAATTCAGCTGGCTACATGCAGAGATATGACGCAAATGGCTCTCACCTTGTTGAATGGTATTATTAAAGCTGTCACTCTGCTCCCTGATACCGCCAGCAAGTCGGCCATGGGAAGCATCAGCACCGACCTGAGTACCCAGTCTGATGTGACGTCCTGCTTCCAAGACGAACATAAGATCGTTCACCAGATTGGGCCGGTCCTCGGCAACGGTACCGCAGGCCTCGCAGATTAGTTTGGAGTCTTCGATGATCAATTTGTCGGGACTGTCGCAGTCGGGGTTGATGCATTTGGTGACAGTTGGTTGTAGGCTCTTCGGTAGCGGACGAGCTATGGGGTTTTTGAGGCTGTCGAGACGTCCAGGCCGTTGCCCCTGGGGCAACGGCGATGCCCGTGGTGTCATCGACATTTGCTTGGCGCTAGTATGGAAAGATATCGTTCAGAACAGGAGTATTTAATTGTTCGCCTCGATGAGTCAAAAACATGAGACGCATTTTTAGAGCGGCAGTGTCACAATACTCGTTTCTTTCCAGCACATCTTCAGCTATTTACAGTTGCCTCCAAGCGGTTTAGGTTGGCAGTAATTCAGTGGTTGAATCACGTCCTTGAGCGTTGGAGTCTGGCAACTTTTTGGCACTCCGAGTCGAAAATGTGTTGGGCGACGTTGTGGTGGAGTGGGAGGCTGGATTGACAAATCAAAGGAAAAACAGCCAGCCGCGGGGTGACTCGCTTCGGGCTTGGCAAGGCTTCCGCCGTTCAAATCCAGCAACTGCCTGGTTTGCGACAATCTTTTTCTCTGCAAAGGTCTCATGCGAGCTGCAAAGGTCTGATGCGAGCTGGGTCGCTTCAGAATAAGAAGAATGTAATGAAGAGACTACTCGTGAGTCAAAGTGAGAGATATGGCCCTGTCGCCAGGATTGTCCAAGCAGCCAGCGATGTGTTACTAAACACATCCTTCCGGGCTACTATGGCAGGGCTGAGCCTGTTGGCGAATCCGCTGTACAACTTCATACAATATACAATATTCCTCGAATCAATGCCCACCCATCCCAGGCGCCTTGATACCATGTTCCCTAATTTTAATCTCTTCACGCTATCTATTATCAGAACCCCATGAAGTTTCGCGCTGATCTCATCAAGGACACTGGCTGCTCTGGCACCTCGTCCGGACCCTTTTCTTCCTCCGTCAAAATGAGAGACTCCTTCGCTGCTTCGTCCTCATTCACGGCCATTTCTCGGTCGCCTTGACTGTCTGCAACGACTCTCCTCTCAGGACGCTCAGCATACATCTCTACGTCTGAGGAACCTTCTCGAGCAGGACCCCTGCTCTGAATCCCAAACAAGTTTGGGAATTGCGATCCCCGCCCTCTCTKCTCCTCTTCCACGTCTTGAGCRACATCYTCTTCCGCCACRGAACCCTCCATGTCACTCAGCTCGCTCTCATCGTCCGCGCTGTCGTGAAGGCTTAATGGTGAATCAGGAACGCTGATGACCTCCCTTGGTGCATCCTGTAGCGTTACGTCCGCYTGTGGAATGACAACAGCTATCGCCGGGGATCTGCTCGGTTCTCCCATGAATGGCAACGTCCTCGATGCTGGTTTGGGTGTAGCGATTGGAGCTGGCTTGATCATCAATGCCTCTGCTCGACGAATGATYTCTCGGTGAGTGATCATCGTGGGCTTTCTTTTGTACATGGCCATTGGATCTTGTGCTRTATCGCCATTTTTGGATGCTGCAGCTTCAGCTGGCACAGAGCTGGCGAGTATGTTGTCCAGTCGCATCCGGATTCGCTTTTCCTCATCGTTTTCCTTGACCTCCAACATCCTGGCATTGCTTTCATATATCATTGCATAGATGTCGGCGATGCACTGCTCCGTTACCAGGGGGTGCAGCAGGCCCGTATTGAGCTTCTTGTATTCGAGYGCATCRCGCAGCGTGTCAAGATGCAGACAGCGTGTGTCTGGCTTTTGCGTCCACGCCTCGATCCTTGCAGCATTGACCTGGAATTCCTCCGGATTCTTCAACCTGAAAACGCTGTCCGCAAAGTCATCAGGGAGAGCAACACCCCCTTGAGTGGCAACGCGMTGGCGGAGGAGCTACGAGRATAGTCAGCATATGTATTTGAACGCARGACCCTTTGGATCTTACTGAGAGATACTTGTCTGTCACAAATTGCCAGACCCCGATATGATCCACGAACTCAACGGCGCGCTTCCTGATCCGTCTTGCCAGTGCTTCCAGATTCTCCTTGTCTTTCAGATTGRATAAGATCAGCGAAAAGAATCGGACGTAGCGATTCATGTAAACAAAGTGGCGACCAGCCCGCTCATGATTGGGTTTCCACACTTGGATGGTCATCGTCTTGGTGAAGATCTGCTGCGTCAATTCATGCTTTGCGCCCAACCATGCACCAAAAGCRTGTGGATCAGTATCGTAGATTATTCGAGCAGATCTCACAGCCAGGCGATGGTGCCAATGTAACTTGTCRGCGGATCGCATCGCTTTCAGGACTTCCTGAACAAATGCGGTCCAGTCCTCAGCGTCCGATATTGCAGGAACACGGTCAGCATAGTGAGTCGCTCTCAGGATCCGACATCCTTCCTGGGCCGGACATCTATTCGCACGGACTTCTTTATGGACAACGGACAGAAGCTTGTAATGAGGTTCCAACACAGGATCCTTGTCAGGATGACGACTGTCCTTTCTGTCTGGCAAGCACTTCACAGCGTGGACCAATGCGTCAACGACAGGTCGAAATGGAATACGCTTCACTTTCCCCAACGTCTCGTCGGAGCTGCTGTGCATTTTCCAAAGCACTTTYCCAAGATGATAGTGCGTGACCCAGTGRTTGGGCTTCTGTAGACTTGCTTGACGCAAGAGTGCGCTTGCGAACTTCCACGCTGGGTAAACYTGAAGYGGCATGAAAGGCTGGCTCTTGTACATTCCTTGAGAGGCGCCATTGTAGTGCCTTTCAAATTCGTCAAGACGGAAAGCTTCCATCGAAAAGGGCTCTCTCGAAGAAGAGTATATTCGAGCGCCGTAATCAGCATACAGGTCAGCCATTTTGCTCGTATCTTCAAACGTCGCATCGGCAAGGCGGCTGGCAAGTGCCACTGCCATGTTGTAGSATAGTATAGCCTGCCGTTGTAAGTCGACCAGTAGGGCCATGTTGTTTTCTATCTTATCTGAGGTCCATGTGGTGTATTCATCTARCAGAGTATCAAATACCTGACCAAGTCGATACCAGGTYTCCCATCGCTCAGCATCAAATTCCAGATCATGTTTGAAGAATATCTTGGCATTTTCCAGATCTTCGGTTGATCCAGCTGCTGTTCGCTTTTGTGAACGAAACTTGCTCAACGAGATGTGACCCAACAGGAAGTACCAGCCTTTCTGAGCAACCTCCCAGCCATCTGTCCTGACTTGAGAGCTGCATAAGCCGCCGACCCCGCGGAGTGAGCGAAACAGTTCAACTGGATTGATGGGTGAAGACAGGTATGCGCTGATGAGCCTTTTGTTGAACGATCTAGCGGCGGTGCTGCTTCCCAATTTTGGTACTTTGATGACCTGTTGAAGCTTCTCGACCGCAGATCTTAAATCGTTTCTAAGTAGATCTTTCAAACTCAGGCGATTGACATGGAGCATTACGAGGTCTATGACTTCGAGAGCGGTCGATTTATCAATCTCCAAAGCTTCGCAGCCGTGGTCCAGCATTTCACCAGCATTCGATGAGATCTTGAGCCCGTAAAGATCGAACATTATCTGAGGCATATCCGTATCCCATCCCTCATGTGGCTTCATTCTCAACATCTCRATTTTTGCGAGCCTCAAGAAGGACTTCTGGGCTAAGCCACAATAGRTTCTCAGGCCAAGCGAATAGTGTGTAAGTCTCAAGTAATTTATCAGATCGTCATTGGGGGTGGGAAACTTCTCCTGATTTTGAATAATGGCCTCCTTGAACAAGTGATATTGTAAGACTCGAACTTTCACAATCATTTCCCGGAACTTCTCTCCTGCTTTGTTCTGAGCTTTGTTCGCTGAGGCCGACTGATGCATCTGTGGTTGTATTTGGCCTACACGTATCGAATCTTCCCATCGCGCGAACACATGTAGGACYTTGATGAGCATGTTGAGAGTACTAACGACACTTCGGATCTGATCGTTGTCTATGCATTCAAATGCGTTGCTGTCTGTTGATATCSGAGCGACGACGGAATTTATCAAMTCGTCAATYTTGTGAAGCCAATGCAGATATGATTCGCCATTCTTGTCTGAAGTCGGCTTTTGGTACGCAGGAGCCCCCAGCTCTTGGACAACTAGTGTTAGACTCCGCAGATTGCACGAGAGTATCATGGAAGGATAATTGATRACGCTGTACGCRTCYCGTAATTTCTCCCACAGAGATAATCGTAGCGTAAGGCTGGCGCGTTCGAGGAAGTGGTGCGCCTGTAACATGGAAGAATTCACGGAGTCACGGGACTCCTGAAGGGAATCTCGCGCTATACCTGGCTCACCGGTTTCACGAACGATCGACAGCTCGAGGAGTGGCTCAAGACTGTCGATGACGGTATAAGGATCCTCATCGGCAGAACTGAATATGCTAGTGAAGAAATCGACGGTTGTCAGCCTCGAAATTTCTCTTTCCGCTGCCTTGACAGATATTTCTGGAACCCAGGCGTTATTGACCAATTCGATCATGACGAGATCCTGGGGATAAGACATGGCCTCGTTCCGCAATAAGCGAATAAGATCTTGATAGAAGAGCACACATTGTTCACAGTTTCCAGGGTCCAGAAGGACATTGTAAATGACGGTGAACCAGAGAAAGCGAAGCTCGAGCGAGGATTTGCCTCTACTATCCCTATCCTCAATTTGCTGTGGACTGTTGATCGCTTCGGCAGCCAATGATGCCCAGCGAGACAGTCTGTCACGTTGGAGGGCTCTTGTGTCATTATCCACCTTGCTGTTAGGATTAGTGATACGGCCGTAGATGTCGAGATGTAGCTCGAACAACGCTTGTATGAATTGTAGGTTTGGAAAACCATCGCTCCAAAGAGAACCC
Source organism: Ramalina peruviana (assembly GCA_001956345.1). NCBI lineage: Eukaryota > Fungi > Ascomycota > Lecanoromycetes > Lecanorales > Ramalinaceae > Ramalina > Ramalina peruviana. The sequence goes on along the minus strand of MSTJ01000125.1, from coordinate 27,211 downwards.
TGCATTTTTACATATATTGGTTCATCCCACTGAACCAGAACTTTCACCACAGTCTCCTTCAGTGTATCTCCCCAGCGATGGGATTCATACAGTGTGCTACTGTCTTTGGAACGCATTAGTGTTGAGAGAAGTTGGCTGAGCCAGCACAAAGCCAAGTCTCCCAGGGTTTCAAATCGTACTTCTTGAGCCTGCTTCTCAAACATGCCAAGGTACATGTCGGGTAATAGATTCGTCCTGGAGCTTGAAGTTGGAGACTCTAACATGGCCTGTTCTACGAACGCTGAAATGCCCAGGCTTTGGGCAGTAGGGTCGGATAGGCTACCACCCAGGAATGCTCGACTTTTTGCTAGATCCCAAGAGTCCAAATGTTGTTCCAAAGCGCGAATAGCAATTGCGCTAGCATTAGATCTTTCATCGCTTGCGGCTTGTTCCGGCGCCTCCAGCAAGGCCTTCTTTGGTGTTTCGAAATTGGAAGGATCGATATCCTCAGATTGAATTTTGCTTGAGATATTGTCTGCTGCTCGGAATGCAAGATCATCTGCATTGGCGTAGATCTTGAGCTGTTCAGAATACCATTTATTCCACTCCTCCTTCGACCCACCAACTTCATTGAGAGAGCCTCGTGCTTTGATACGTTTGCTTCGGGAGCGAATGGCATCAGCGGGTTCAGCAAGATCTGCATCGTCGGAAGACCGCTTCCGAGTTGGCAGGTTTTCCAGGTTTTTTGGAAATTCCGGATCAATATCATCGTGCTTTGAGCTGCTCGTACGGGCATCCAGCTGATCGGGAGATTTGCTGTGGTTTGGAGCGTCCTCCAGACCAACTGGCGACTTTCTCGGTGAGTCTATAACCGCGGGGTCGCCAGACTGCACCGGGAGCTGTAGAGGAGAGTCTTGTAATGTCTTTGCAGATTCTGGCTCTGTGGGGTCATCTGGATCGTTGAAGGATTTCTTGGACCTACCAACGAACTCTTTCACAGGAATATCTGAAACGCCTTGTAATGGCGTAGGTCGATGAGCCTGCCTAGCGTCACGGTCTGGTGAGGTCAAATCATTAGAGGAAGGAGGTAGTTGAAGACGATAACCAGAGCCAGGTTTCATGTCTATGATGCCCTGGCTTTCTTGCTGCAATTGGAACAAGAGTGCTTTGCCGACGGCAGTCCAGCTTCTACAAGACACGCGAATATCTGTTGTGGCAGGCTCGCGCATCTCCAGTTCACCTAGACGTGCTGCAGGCCTGGATGGGAGGTAGGAGCAAGGATCAACATGCTTTCTCATGGTCTTAGAGACTACTCTGTGTTGCCTGAACAAGACACGTATTTGAGTCTCTGAAAGGTCGTCTTGAATTGCTGGTAGTAAAGACCGTAGCTGCTCGACTGCGAAGCGCTCCTCCAGGTCGAATAATTCGAAGCGGTCGCTGGGATTCGCGCTCAAGGGCTGGAGAACGGATTCTAAGCAATATCTGGCCAGTCTTGAGCTGCCAAGATATTCACTAATCCGGGATACCTTTCGCCAAAGTTCGAGGTCAGTCTCATCTCTACTAAGAGCATCAGCAAGATGCTCGAGACCTGTGGTCGCTGCATCCTCGATGTCCACAATGGCATGTGCAGCATCTTCGTTTCGGAGCTGATCCTCCAGGAGTGTGAGCCGGTGTCTCAACTGATCTAGACGAAATGACCCGTAGTTCTTGTAGGCTAGATACAATATCTGGGGAAGGGTACTAGGGGTTCCATCAGAACCAGACGTTGGACCTCCCGCTTCGGGGAGGATCTCCTCATCTTCGTCGTCTGCTTCAGCATCTCCGTAAAGTTCCAGCCATTTAGCTTCAGATAGAGACTCTGGGTAACTAAAGATTTCCGACTTGAACAGCTCCTTGTAGGCCGCTTCAGCCTCCGAAAAGAATCCAGGGCCCTGAGAGTGCAATTTCAAGGCATTTTGATACAATTTCAGTGCCTCTTCGATCTGATGATAGGGCACGTCAGCAGCAAGACAAGCGTGTATATGATGGGACTCACTTGAATTTCTTTACTGTCATCAACTTCTTCCTCGCTCTCCTCCTCGAAGATGACATTGAGTGCGTTGAAAGATGACTAGGCCTAGATCAGCTTTTACCTAAGCACCAGAACTTCTCTCTTACCATGATGTGTCAATAATAATGTGGGAGCTCAAGCGCATGAGAAGGACATGAGAACGTATCTTCCCAAACGTGAAGTCTGAACGCGACATCCTAGTCCACATGCAGCTAAGACGTGCCAAGAACAGAGACACGAATCCCAGTTCATCACGTGCTCTGCACCTCAATGACGTAGGAACCTATCAAGTGTCGGCATATCAAGATCTGGAAATGCCCCTTTCGATCGTCGCGTTACCTGTATCCTTGACCATTCATTTCGTGAGGGCTGCTCCCGCTCAAAGCTCAAACATTCAATATGCCTATGCCAGGCTATGTGTTCAAGGATGGCGGTCCAATCCCCGACTGTGATCTCAAAGACCCTCAAAATCAGGTCGTGGGCCAAGAGAACAATACTGAAGCGATCACGCGGACCTCTACTAGCAATACCACCAGCAACAGCTCTAAGTTGAATACACCCACTTCGAGCTCTAATGACGTGTTGAACGCCCCCAGTGATAGCCATGCATTGGCCGTTTCTGACCATGAGGAGAAAGGCGCCGTGCAAAAAGACCATGAGGAAGGGGAGGTTCGCGACATGGGATGGGGTGAAAACCCACAGAACGTGCCTACGCTTGTGGGCGGATTGCCGAACGAGGATCTATGGGCACTGGTGAGGAGGTTCAACAAGCAGATGTATCATGTCAAAGCCACGAATGATCCCTTGTTGGGCGGCTTGGACTGCAACATCGTAGACGAGGATGAATTCTCGCCCGATAAGCTGAGAAGCAACGTTGAGAGACTCTACATGACCGTCATCATTGGCTTGATGGGATTTGGGAAGCACATCGCGAGACTGAGGAGTTGGCGCGAGCCAAGGAGGACGGGCGCTTTCTGTGCCGTGAGTTGACGATCAAACCTTAGGARAGGGACGGATTGGCTGATTGAAGTGTCAAGGCTTATGCAATTGCTTGGATCTTCAACTTGATAATTCCCCTCYTGGTCACCACGGCAATCGTGCTCATCGTCTATCCACCATCTCGGGATCTGCTGTTCCCTCATGCCCCTCTTGCGTTGGTCAACTCGAACACTGGAGGTGTGCAGACTCCTCAAGCTGGCGTGCTGGGGAGTCATGATAGCGCCACGGGTGCCCCAGAGAATCACAAAGGAGAAGCCGTCGAACAGGAGGCGCACAACTTCGTGTCGGGCATTGGCACTATCGCCCTCAGCAGCGCTGCTGGCAAGCATGAACAAAGTGACCCAGAKTCGGACCCCCTCAGTAAATCTGTGCCTGATCCGACCGATCTGGCCAGTGCTGGCGCCGAGGCAAAGGCTTCTGCCCAGGGCGGWTCACCAGGATCGAAGCATGATAAAACCAAACAACCCATGGAGCAGGCCATGTGGGTAAAGATGCGACCGATCATGCACGTCATTGGGGATGTAGCAGATGGATGGGAACGATTTGGCAATGCGCTGTCACCAACAAGCCCATTCCCTCACGAAAAACCTCGTCTGGTCCTCGCCAGTGCTCTCGTCCCCGTACTAGCAGTGTCTCTTTTCACAACTCCTGCCATATTCATGAAGATGACCAATGCTGTTGTCGGCTTCGGCTTCTTTGGTGACCCACTTATCTGGAAAGGCCTCGATTTCTTGAACCGCAAAGTGCCCGACTGGCAGAAATACCTSGAGATTCGAAATTCACTGCTCAAGGGCGTTCCCACCAATGCGCAACTCACCATCACTCTTCTTCGGATCGGCGAAGCGAATAAGGCGCCTCTGCCTCCACCCCCGCGAAGCGACAAACCSCCACCTTCGARACCAGCCTCTCTKAATGGAGATGATCTTACCTTGGACACTAACCACGAAGAGCTCCAGGAAGCCATCCACAAGGACGACGCGCAGCGCAAATCCGAAGAAGAGTACGCTCAGAAGGAAACGCACAAGCATCATCATGGCGAGCGYATCATGGGCTTCTTCAAGGGTACCACCAATGCAGGTGTGAAGACGAAGTTCGGCGTCGACAAAGCTCGCGCTAACGTCCTTGGCTCGAGCACTGCAAAGGATCATTTGGGCATTATACCAAAGAACCTTGACCTCGAGACTTCAGGCCCCGTCGATTTCAAGTGTCGATACAAAGGTTCCAAAGGTTGGGTTTATATCTCCACCAATACCGATATCCCTACCATTTCCTTCAGCGGCTCCTCCACAGATGCAACTGGGCAAGCTCAGGAGAAGGTAGGGGCAAAGTGGAGCGTGCCCATTCAAGATATTACAGAATTGAAGAAGATTGGAGGCTTGGGCTGGAAGGCGAAGATTGTGGTCGGGTGGGCTACGGGCAAGACAGTGGCCGATGGGCTGGAGATCATGACGAGGAAGGGGGAGACATACAAAGTCACTGCTGTGAGGTTGAGAGAGGAGCTTTTCAACAGGCTAGTCGCCTGCGGGAACCAGAAGTGGGAGAGCTGGTAGTGCGGTTCTGAATGGGCGGTGTCGTTGGACTCTGTGTTTTGAAGATGTTTGTCAACCTTGTATAAGAGATGCTGTTCTAATAACGTCAATGGCTGGCTAGCGTGTTAATAATTATGTTGCCCATACTATCGAGGCCGTTCTGCTCAGCGAGACGATTTAGCTCACGAAATGAAAATCCTGCTGCCACGGACGGAGTACAATATCTAGAGTTGAGAAGATCGCTACGCAACATCAAGACCAACATGTGGAATAGATTTAGAAGAAGCCCCACGCTAGGCCCGAAATGGAGATTATGTCTTCAGATCACGGAAAACCTCATGAATGGTGTTTTTGTCAGGGTTAATTCGTTGATCTTACAAGGTGAGATGTGAAAGATCTGTTGAAGATATCGCGACATCCGGATCATCGACAACAATGAGTTCGACGGAATCTTCGAATTGGAACCAGTCGCCTGGTTCGCGACCCAGAAACAATCTTTACGAAGCCGAACGTGCACGACAATCCTCACCGATACCGATCCCAGAGACCTCAAATGCATCGGCAATGGAACCAATGAACGATTTCCGTGGGATCACTGGCAATTCTACTGAAGCAACCCCGCGTCCCCCGAACCTCTCACGTCCTCTCGAAGCATCTCAACGAACCAACGCAACGACTGAAACACCATACTGGAATAATCCGTACCACTCTAATGCCACAGAATCTCACCAAGCCCGCATGAATCTGGTCCCTGGCTCACAATTCGGTGTTCTCGAGCTCCGCGACGCGAAGCCAGCGCCACCAGCACCGCAGGCGCGAAACAACCCCTTTTGGGAAGCTGCGCGCTCCGCCGTCCTCAACACCGTAACCACCAGTCAAGACCTGAACCCCGACACCACCTCGAAGCCAACGCCAACCCAGCCAAACAGTGCGACACCAGATCACCAACCCGATGATCAAACGCCCACCCAAACCTCCATGGCCACCACCCCAAGAGGGCGCGGCAGTKCCCGATCCCGCGGCAGCGTTCGCGGCGGTCGTCGCGGGATCAGCAGCAGCATCCGTAGACCGACTATCAAGATCGAGCCCGCATCGGAGGACTCCGTCCCTACTCTCGACAACCCGGCCACCACGGCCATGGACACGCCGACTCCCCTAACAGCAGCCCCCGCCACCACCACCACCACCACCACCATCAGTCGCGGTGACCGCCCCAAAAACCGCGGTGGTCGCCCCCGGGGCTCCCGCGCTGGCAACAGCGCCGCACGTGCAGGCCGCACCGTCAACCGCGGAGGCCGTCCGCGAGGCAGCCGCGCGGGCGTCAGTTCCGCGTCACGGGTAGGGGTGAAGCGCAAGCGGCGCCGGAACTTGACCGACGATGAGGACGACGAGGGTAGTGATGTGAGTGAGAAGATGGCGCTGCCGATGCTGAGCAGTTCTGGCCGCCGGATCACGCAGACGGGCCAGTTTGGCGGGATGTTGGGGAATGGGGTTGGTGGGGGGGTTATTGATTTGGATGCCGAGGAGGAGGAGGAGGAGGATGATGGGGAGGGTGATGGGGCTCGCCCGAATGGGGTGGTCGGGGGTGGGGCGGCGAACCTCCACGCGCCGTTGGCGGTAAGGGGTGGTGGGCCCGGTAGTAGAGGGGGTAGGGGAGGTCGAGGATCCTATCATGCCGCCTTGACGGCTGCTGCTGCCGCGCAGGGCAATCACGCCACCAGCACGCCAACAACGACAGATAGCGGTTCCGCAGCAGCAGGAGGCAGCGGCAGAGGCTCCAAACGCAAACGCCTCTCCCTCCTCGGTAACCACGCCAGCAGCACCAAAGACTCGGCCCTCGCCGCGGTCTGCAAGAACTGCGGGCGCGGCCACTCCCCCTCCTCTAACCAGATTGTCTTCTGCGACACCTGCAACACCCCCTGGCACCAGTACTGCCACGACCGGCCCATCACCCCCTCGGTGATCATCCACGAGGACAAGGAATGGCACTGCGCCGACTGCGAACTCCTCGCCTCCATCACGCAGATCAACCGCGGCCGGATCAGCGGTGCCGAGATGGCGCGCCTCGGTGGCGGCGGCGGCGGCGGCCCGCGGACGTTGAAGTGGAAACGCGAYTAYCTGATGAGCCAGGGSAARGAMRTKCTGGTCGGCTTGCTGCTGGGAGCGGAACTCGGATCGATCGCGCGGGGGGGGCCCGGGGACACCACCACCTCCTCGATGACGAACGAAGGAGACAACGACAACGACGACGACGCAGACGACGGCGCCCCACCACCACCAGCAGCAGCAGCATCAAGGGGAGTGGGTCTCCGGCTCTTCTCCCCCTCCTCCACCTTCGCCACCCCCGCCGCCGTCGCCACCGCCGCCGCCGCCGCCACCGCGAACGCCAGCACGATCCCGCATCTCGAAACCCAAGCCGCTGCAACCGCAGCAGCGCAACCCGTCGTCCTGCCCGTGGTGGCGGCGGCGGCGGCGGAGGACGACGACACATACGAGGAACCGCTCCCGTACCCGCGCACGGGCAACGGCCTCGTCCTTCCCGCCGAGGAGGACGATTTCGATGTCCTCGTGGATGAAGGCGTGGGGGGGCCGACGTTCAGTCATAGTTGGCAGGAAGGCGGGGGRTGGAGGGGCGTGCTTGCGGGGCAGGGGTTTGCTACTGCCGGTGGTGGTGGTGGTGGTGGTGGTGGCAACGGCACGTTTCGGGAGTGGATGCAGGGGGTGTTGTCGTCGTCGGGAGGGATGGAGGTYAGTGTGGGCGCTTGAGGGGGAAGCATTTTCTTTCTGTTTTTTTTTTTAGGGACACTTTGGATTTTTGGTGGAAGGGTGTTTAGATGGGGGGGGAGGGGGGTGGGACATATATTCGGCTATTTAGGTAATTACATTTTGGTGATGATAAGCGGGGGTTGTTTGCATCGATTGGCTATAAGTATAGATCCACGGATAGGAAGACAGGTGAATTCCATCAACCAAAGCATTCAGATTTTCTGGCTACTTTGTGAATGAATGAGACAAGGATGTGTGGGGTATCGAAAGAAGCCGCTTACTTACAAGTCCCCTTCAATAACAGCAGCAGCAGCAGCAGTCATTCCATATCTATGCGAAAAGATGTCTAGATACAAATCCCGCCCAGATGGAATGAGTAATCCGGAGCCCTGATTCCCTCACCCCCTCCCTTGCTGCTCTCACCCATTTTCCACTAGGCCACACACAGACACCGCAAAAAGCTTTCGAACCTTTCAACTCCCTCCATTTCACCCATCACTCCCCTCACTCCGAAAGCCCACACACCGCTCCACATACCGATGCGTGAGATCCAACACACTCTGCGGCAAGCTCGTCGCCTGCACGATGCTCCTGACTTTCACCGCCCCTTCGCTCTCAATCAAGCCCCTCACACACCTCAGCAGCTCGGGCGAGAACTCCGAGTACCAGCGATACTGCCATGCGATCAATCTAATCAGGGCTTGTAACATATCCTGCACCCGCGATGGCGTCGGTGGGGCGGATTCGTGGTGTTTCAAGAGTCGGCGCATGGCTTTGGGGGAGAAGCGTTGGCGCAGGCAGGATTGGTAGGCTTCGATCGCGGAGGCGGGGTGCTGCAGTCGGTCCGAGAGGTCGCCGAGGATTTCCCATTCCTCGGCGGATTTGGCGTAGTCGGTGGCGGAGGGGTCGGAGGGGGAGGTGGTGGAGGAGGAGTTGTTGGGGTTGTTGGTGGATTTGTTGGCGCGGGACATGTCGGTGCGCCAGATGGTGTAGATGCGGAGGTCTTCGTAGAGGACCATGAAGAGGTTGTCGAGCCAGCGCTCGCAGAGCCGTTTGTGCCGGAATTGGGTGAAGGAGTTGTTGGTAGTGGAGGCAGAGGTGTTCTGGGGAGGGGAGGGATGAGCTTTGAGGGGATGGAGATGGAGTGCAGGGGATGGTGGGAAGGGGTGGGAAGGGGTGGGAAGGGGGGGGAAAGGGGGTGGGTGGCTAGCAAAGGGTTCCATTGGGAGACTTACATCATCATTACCAGACTTCACTTCTTCGGATGTGATGGTGTGATTGGGCTTCTCTAATGATTGATCGGCAGCATCCAGTGAGGAGCTGGGACGGTCGTTGCTTTCGTCGCCAACGGCTGTGGTGGCGAACGATGCAAGGGTCTCCCCATCAGCGGTATCCTCGGTCATGTTACCATTCGTCTGTGCACTTTCCGGAGTCTCTCCATTCATCTTGGGGCTTGGCGAGTGCAGAGCGGCAGTACTGGAGTTTGGGTTAGGAGCGGCGTGTGGGCCGCCGGTCTGCTTTTCACTCCGATATTCTTCTTCCATCACGAAGACATGACTCCGGATCTTCAACAGCTGATCCCACCCAATCTTCGCCGTGATCTCTGTCAGCAGGCTGTAAGCTTTGAGAAAAGTCCCCTTATAGGCCGCGGCGTGTAATCGTCGTAATGATGGATGCACCATCTCGCTATCATACCCCTGTTGCGGTTCGTCGATCTCGTCCAGCATACTTTCGGCCATGACCGGAAGCAGGATGCGTGCTGGTTCCGGCATACGAGGGGCATCCTTGTCCTGGTAGGTGAACATTGGACAGGAGTTGAGGGTGAGAAGGGCCAGATCCCATTGCTCGAGGGCACAATAGATCTCCGCCAGCTTGGCCCACGTTCCGAATTCGGCCGGGGCGGCAGTCACGCTGCGTTTGGCGCACTCAAGTGCCCATTCCAACCGACCTTTGCCCTGACAGAAGGTTGATTGGCAGTCTAATAAAGAGTAATCCATGGGCAGCTCGCTGATGGTATCGTGTAACAGCTTGACTGCCTGCACCTCTTCATCTGCGGCCAATAGCACACGCGCAAGGAGGGAGGAGATTTCAGCTTCTCTGGTCCGTAATTTTTCGAAAAGATTAATGCCGGACGTGTAGCGTCCGGTGGTGTTGATGTAGTTCAGGAGGCCGGTCGTTAGATGGTTGGAGACGAGGTTAGGTACTTGGACGTCTGGATCGGAGCCCAATTGCGGACCTGCAGTTCGCATGAGCGGTATGACTTGAAGAGTGTCTGTGGATGGGTCTTACCCTTGAAAAACAGCCTTTCGGCAGCATCGAGGAACTTATGCTCAATCTCGGTGCTGGTAATGGGGTCAAACCTCCTCACCCCAACAATTTTCTTAATGTTATCTCCCGAGCCATCATCCGCGTACGAGTAAGCCCGCAGCACGGCGCACAGAAATGTCTCGAGCCATAGTCCCTCAGAAGCCACTCGTTTGTCTCCCCTCTCATCAATGCAATAGCTCTCCACCCCCCCGGGTATCTTCACATCCACCCGCATGTCCACGTGCGAAAAGGCATTGTAGCAGCAATACAAGCCCGATACGACCTTGTGCGTCTTGTCATTGGGCGAATAGACCAAGGTATTCACATATGCAGCAAGACTGGCAGATGAGGAGGCATCTACACCTGTGACATGGTGGTAGAGCCCGCTTTGCTTGCCTCCCGACTTGGATTGCTTGATGAGGTGAACCAGATCGGGAGGGCCCAGCTCACGAATCGTTTGCAGAGCTTCATTTCGATATTCAATGGCGGACTCGATCTCTTCTTCAACGATTCTAAGCTCTGGGTTAGCACATGCGATCCTCGCTCATCGTTGTACGATGCTCACTCGGGTACTGCAGGTTGGATCATGGCGTCTTTTCGRCTTCTTCGTCGCCACTATCATCTCCTCAAATAGCTACTCGAATAGGATCTTTACATGAAAGGCATTGGGCTCAGGAAGCTGCACCGATTTTGTTTGTCGCATCACGAATTTCTGAAACTCAGGTGCTACTTATTCCGCCCGACGCTAGTCATCAGCGGGTCCCAAAGCGGTCATGGCGGTCTTGGCGGTCCATCTCTTGCGCTTTCGGTTTCGCCTGACCCATYACTCTCTATCAAGYTCTCATTTCGCTTGAGCTTTGGGCTACGACGAGCATTACATATCAAAATACAGTCTGCCCTCGAAGAAAGCTCCAAMACTGTACTTTTGAGTTCTCTAGCGAGTTCTAGAATGAACAACTCCCCTTTAACGAGCGCGCACGAGATATCTTTCTCATGCCTGAGGGGCAAGAGCCGGCTCACCATCCCAGAACGCTCCTTCTRTGTTTACCTTGCATCTGAATCTTCATTCACACCCTCAAAATTCGCCCCAGCCTACAGTCTCGACCCGCGCTATTGTCGCTGAATACAATCCCATTCATACTATGGCTCGTCAGTCCAGCGTCGTCGGTATTTCTGGGAAATGCTCCTTACCACTCGTCCATCGTCATCCCCAGTATATACAACCTGCGCCATGGGCAAGATCGCCGTGATCGACGCTCCAATGTTAAAGCCTGCTTGATCCATGTGGTGCATCCGTTTCACGTGCTCGAGCTGGTACCCTTCATCTCGTATTGCTATGTTCCAAACCTGTCGCCTTGAGCGTCAGTATCCCAAGGTGTTACACCAGCACGGCCGGATGGGAGATGGACGCACATTTACAACGCCGCGCTTGTGCCCCGTGAAAATGAGCTGTCGCTCCAGAAATTCGTTGCCATTGCCTTCGTAAAATGCGCATGCTGTGATCGTGTCGTCGCCTTCCACGAAGACATCTTGCTGTACCATCAATTCGCCGTTCAAAGTCCAGATTGAGATCTCGGATGATCTGCAGAGCATGATAGTGCCGGCAACGTCATTGATACGTGCACACTGGAAGCGTCAGTCCGAGCTGGTACAACGGAGCAATTAGGGTTCTGCCTACTTCAACAGGTTTCCCTTTCCCCAGAACCCGTACAAGTTCGAGCCGGTTGAGATCCCACAGAATGACTTGGCCGTCACAGGACGCTGACAAGAGCGCGCTGAACGATCGTGAGACCGCAAGACAAGTGATTGCCCTCCTGTGACCGAAGAGCGTCTTCTTGGGCTGCAGATCGACCGCTTTGGGGGTGGAGAGGACGCTCCAGACGGAGATTGTGCAGTCATATCCGGCCGTGATGAGGGTCTTTGAATCCGCAAATACCGCAGTGGAAATCTGACCGATGTGCAAATGCTCGAACAGGCCCAACAGCTAGATGCAGTCAGTACTCGACCGCGAGCCAGGTAGAAGGCAGTCGCTCACCTTCTTGTTTTCAGCAGCATGGAATCTGACACTGTCATCGAAGTAGCCCCATGTCATGAATCTGTCAAATGATGGGCCAATGTCAACTCGTAACGCGCCTGACGCGAGCAACTTTTCGGCCTTCGTAGACCACTGAAGATGTGCAATGCGGTCATGACTCTCTGTCATCATGTCAGTGTGATGACTAGCATAGCCAAGRGGGGGGRRATCAASTCACCAGCTACGGGGAATGGCAGTCGAGTCAGATTMTCCGCGGATCGATCCAGTCTCTTCGGCTTGGACTTGGGAGGCTCACACACGGGATGAGCTCGTGGGAAGACTTGATGTGGCGTCTGCCCAAAGTTGTGGATGATGCCAATTGTCGCCAGCCTTTCGACAGGATCATCAATCGTATCCAGATCTTTGGCACCATGGTAAGACAGATGATGAAACACATTTGTCGCCTCGAGTGCAGCTTCCCCGCGTTGCTTATGTCCAAACACGAGGTCTATCCAAGAGCTCAGATGTTGGGTCACATGATCGCTTTCCAGAGCTTCCCTATGCTTCGCGACGAAGATCTTGGGATCACCTTTCGCCCATGGTGGGAGTGCCACATTGTCAATCTTTTCTCCGCTTCCCTGTCTTTCTCCAAGATCGTAGCCGTTGTCGTTAGTCAAAAATTCTGGGAGGTAGAAGAATTCCGGTATCAGTTCGCGCACATCCGTCATGTTGTCTCTTGATGCTGAATTCCATGCCTTTTCGATGGAGTAGAAGAGTCTGTCTGCGTGATCGAAGAAGCCCCCTTGTAATAGGAGATAAGATTGTACATATGGCTCAAGACGAATCAAGTAAGAGGTCACAATCATAGCAGAGGAATAGTGAGTGCCGTAATGGAATGGTGGGGACCTCTCATCACCCATCTCTGCAAATGATTGATACCGATCTTTGAACTCTGTCTCTCGTTCCAGGCTTTGACAGCCCATCGGCTTTGTGAGATCGCGGTAGCTTCGGGGATCTGAAAGATCTAGTTCCTCACTTGTGTAGTCTGAGATGACCCAGGGAAACACAGGGTACTGGGTCAGATCGTTGAATGTGCGCCCGGCCATTGTATTGACCAACATGAGGTACTGGAAGTTGGAAATTTCACCCCTAAGCCACTTGCGTGTTCCTGGATTGGACGTTTGATGGGCAAAAACACTGGTGAAGCGAGTGCTCAACGTTTGGGCCTCGTCATCTGGGTTGCGAAGGAAATCGGATCTCCAATTATCTTCCATAGATGAAGCGGCACGCGTTGCCGAACCGCTGGCTTTGCTGAGCATTCTCTGATACAGTTCATTACGATCAACGGGCTTCTGCGTTGTGAGAAGGTAGCTGCGACCATCCACGAAGAATACTTCGATGGCTACGTCACGGAACAAAAATCGCCTTTTGGATATGCTCAGAACGTCGTCCCATCTCCAGCTTCGTGTTTCAAACTCAGTCGTCGCTACGGTCTTGATTCGATCAGCAGCCTCGCGCCCTGAGATCATCTGAAGGTATGGGTCACGCTCCTCACGCGGTGCTTGCACGACGTTCACAATCTCGCCATCACCACGTTGGAAGAGGTGATCCAGGATGTATAGATGGCCCTTGCCAATAATCAACAGGCCCTCAACAGCTTCGAGACCAACAATTCGCGATGCGTTGTGGACGTATTCGACTTGGTCACCTCTTTGTAGGCTTCTCACAACTCTCCGATTCTTGTCTTCATAGTCTTCCATCTCGACTTTTGGATCGGACACCATCTCGAAATCCTCCTCTGCTTCGATGTCACTACTAGCCGGACCTGCTGTATCACTGGTCGGCGCCATCTCCATATCAACATGTGATCCCATCTCAGGCTTCACAGCTTCAGCACGGCTAGGCATGGGAGGTGTGGATGTCGAGCTCACGGGGGACTTCATCCTAGAAGGTCCTTGAGATTGTCGTCGCTTTGGAGCAGCTTGGATCTGGTCGGAAAGTCTGCTTGGAATGAACCTCATCCTCATTCTGTTTCGCCCTTCCGTCGGGTCCAACTGCCATTTGCGTGGTGAAAGGTCTTCGAAGAGACCGCATGGTCGACCAAGCTCCTGACGCATTTTCTTCCACGAAGAGGTGTTGAACGCACTGGCGTCTGCTTCATCTTGCAGCGCTCTCTGACGCTTCAAGAACTCGGCAGAATATATATTTGATCGCCAATGTTCGCTGCTGATCTCATGGCGCCGAAGGATCTCTTCATTCTTCGATTCTTCCGAGACCCACTGCCTCAGTCTTTCTCTTCTCTTCAAGACCCTAGCCTTGGCAGTCTCTTCTGTCCGAGTGTTCTCGTCCGCCACAAAACGGCCCCAATTTCTTGAGAGAGAGAAGAAAAGTTGTTGATCGAGTTGAGATCGGTTCTCATCAAACCAATGAAGGAAGGTCTCATTGTCCAACTCCATGATCTTCTTGAAACCTTTGATTAATGACACTGCTTCTTTGCTCCCTGATTCCGAGAGTATTGAGGACATCTCCTCCGGCTTATGAACAAGAAGCAACCGCCAAAGGTTTGCAGCTGCCATCTTCACAGCACCGTCACTACTCTCCATCCTCGTGAAGAGCAGGTAGCAGAACAGTCGAAGGAAGTCGTTCAATGCATCTTGGGCTGGAATTAGGACGCTTTGCCAGTATGCAAGCTTGTCCAAGAATGCCACCAAGCTTGACGTAGACTCCTTTTCATCAAGTTCGGAGAGCCTAAGCAGGACAACTCTGGAAAGGATCATCCTAATGTTGACGACGATCTGGCTGCAAAGCCGGACAGACTTGAGAGCAGATACATCTGGAAGCTGTAGATACTCCAAGATGCCCGCCAAAAAGTCGAAGGTGTCATTCGCTCCGTCTATGAACCAGCCTTCGTAGATAGCTTCGCCAAGATGCGTTGCCAGACGCGCAAGGTTGGTGAGCACTCGGGGTTCCCAAAGGAGCCTTTGGTCAAGTTTGAAGGTGTTTGCAATGTGGGATAGAGCATTGCGAAGAATATAAGTCTCGAAGTATGCTTGATGCTCCTGGAAGCCCGGTGGCACCCTCATAAACAGCCCTAGGCCTGGGAAATCCTTGCGTGCGAAAATTTGGTCGCAGAAGACAGCAAGCGCAAGCTCAAGTACTTCCTGTATAGCCGAATTGCTCGAATCCAAAAGCCTTCGGGGCCCTCTTGGAGAAACAGCAGGCTGTAATTTGGGGGTTGGTAATTGCGAGGCTGATGAGTCAGTATTGACAAGGATGTAGGAGGAAAGCCTTTTGGGAGCTGGTGGTTTCGAATTCCCGAGAGGTTGACTATCGTCTGGAGTGCGTGTCCGTACCACAGGGGCACCGCCGTTCGTGGAGCGCAGTTCGTTTGAACTAATCGTGACATCCTCCCCTTTGAACGTGAGGGCAGAGTTGCGAGAATGCAATTCAGTCTCTGCACTGACGGCATGTGAGCTCACGACAACAGGGAAAAGAACGACGAAAAGTTCTTGCACATAAGTCGAAGAGACTGAAAAGTCACGGAAGACGTGCGACTTGGAATGAAGGTCAGCCAAAAAGCGAGTGACAACTCGAATCGCACTTTGTTCTCTAGCAACCGTAGGATCTTTGATGGCTGTTAGCGCGCGTCATCAGCATCATGATCCAGACCTGAATGGTGGTTAGCTTACCATTCTCAAAGACCTTCGTATTCAAAGTCAAGGAACGCTGTCTGTTGTGTGAGGTGGCATGTTGCGGCATTGAAGTGTCATTGCGACTCTCCTTCATAGGAGTAGGCGTACTTAGTCGATGCTCAGTGATAGCTGGCAGCGCTGTTCTTAGCATGCCCATTATGACCGGTATGATTTCTGGGTTTGATATTGTGGTCTTGTCGTCAATCGCGAAAGTATGGAGCAACGTAAAGAGATCGAGGTTGGATGTATAGTCTACATCAGCAACATCCTTGCCAAACAGGATTGCGAAACAAGTCAGCCATAGCCCAGGAACGCCCCAGAATCGTTGAAGCCGATGCTTCATAATGGTCACACCACCAGACTTATCGACAAATTTGCGCTTATATTCAGATCCGCTGGTAATCAGGAGCCTGCCGATTATTTTGGTAGAGGCGACAATAATTCGAACGTCAGTCTCAGCTAAGAGATAGAGCAGCCACTGGCTGAATATCAGTTCAGAATCTCAAAGTGCAATCAAAAGCTGAGGCAGCTCACCTTGTTGGTCACTGTGCGGGCAAATCTTCCAAGAAGATCCTCGTTGCTTTTTTGGCATAAATAGTTGGTGTACATCTCCAAAATGGACACAGCGACTTCGAAGCTGTCCATCATTGGCTCGGTTTGTGGACCTGGATCCAAATTATCATTAGCTCCGGAGCTGGAGCTGGAAACGGTCTTTCTACGAGAAGGTGTAGACGTCCCAAAACGAGTACTTTTCCTCCTAGCTAGCTCGGTATTGTTATTGTCGGACTTGTGGATGGCATAGGTAATATACAAGGACAGCGAACGCATCAGGTCGGCAGAAAAGTTGGAGAATAACAGTAATCCGAACGCTTTCCGATAATATGTGAATGCTAAGGGGCTGAACGTTTGGTCTTTCAGGCCTTCGAGCCATTTCTTCACGATCCCTGCGGTATGGATGGTCAGTAATGCGGATGGGGGCTGCAGGGGATACTGACTCATGCGAGACAATCGTTTCATGTTGAATTGCTGGTATTTACTGAGGGTCGCAAATGCACTGAACTGCCCATAGAACAGCTTTTGTACCTCGATCGATGATGTTCGCCAGATCTCAAGATCGACGACAAGTGTTCGGTACGCCAGCGGGTTATTGATGATGGAGTTCTCGAGTCTTTCTGGGCAATAACCAACAAATGCAAGTATAAGGCTCAAGACCTGTAGTGATAATGGAGATGATGCTCCAGTACGAGCCGCAGCCGAGCTCTGGGTTTTGGAAGCGTGGACCGAGCTCAGCTTCCCAAGCTTAGCGGTGAGAAGGTTCGCAAGGACTCCGAAGCCATTTTCTCTTTCCATCGCCTCACTATTGCGCCAATTGTTACGAATACTGCCAAATAGATCTTTCAGATGACGAACCAGGCTTTCATCATCCTCTGCAGAATCAACCAAGGCGAGACCCACCGCTGTAGAGCCGCTGATCTGTAGGGAAGCGTCATCCAGATGATGCCTGGCAATGATCGTGGGTTCTCCTGTAAGAACAGCATGACCAGAAGCATATGTGAGAGCTTGATTGACGGCGGGAAAGGCACCATTCAAGGCAAGGGCACTCCGTCTTCCTCTGGCCACACTGAAGAAGTTTCTTTGAGCAATCTTGGATAAAGAGTGCAGCAGCTGGATTTCACTCGATGCAAAATCCTCGACATCACCATACACCTTGTTTGCAGACACGTTGAGGAGTATCCGATTTTCAGGAAGAATATCGCCAGCCTTCGATTTGATTGCCAAAACAATTTCCGATCTATCTTCCCTTCCTGGATGTAGACCTTCGTTTCGGACATTGAGTTGCGCGGAAGCTTCATAGGTCTGAAAAGAGCCTAAGCAATCCTGGAAATTCCCTGTGTACCTGGGACCAAGACGGTAATACACAGCCAATAGATCATCGCTCAAAACGTCCAGAAACAATTGTGCGGATGCCAACTGCCATTGGGTGCGGACAACGTTCTTACCAAGCAGAGAAGCTAGATCTTGCGGAGTGCCGAAGAAAGCCTGCACGATGCCTCTTGAATCAGCCGCTCCGGCAGCAACGCTCTCAGGCTGAGCTTTGGGCGGTGTTGCAGGGTACTGCGACTTCACCTGTTCGACGAACTCTCCATCCACAAATAGAGAGGCTCTTGCAGAAGAGACGGTCTTTGGACGGCGGTGGGTCAAGTCAATGTGGTACCACCGCCCTTCTGCGAAAGAAGTGGATTTGAAACGCACACTCGGCCTGGACGATTTCATTGATGTTTGCAGAATCAGGTTGTGGGTGTCTTTCTCGAGATAGACCAAGACGAAACAGGACTGGCTGGCGTCAAATGCACCGAAGAGTGTGGTGTGCGAGCTTGGATCGAATTTCGTCACTCGAAACCAAAGGGATAATGTATATCCGTTACTGCCAGACAGTGGTGGAAAAGCCTGATTCAGAGCTGGTAATTCAATTGATGAAAAGCCATGCAGCGACAGGTCAAAGTGAAAACACGATGGTAGATGAGACGAGGCCAGAGAATGCGAAAGTAGCTGAGCGATGACGGGAGATGTGGTAGCATTGCTATAGAGAAAATGAGCGTCATCAAGATTGCTCACGCCTACATCAAGCAAGGTCTTGGCCAACACAAAGAGATCTCTGTGGCAATCAGCCTTGGGATCTAGCGAACCCAAAAGGCATGATAGTACTGGCGATAGGATGCCCGTGCCGTGGATGGCAACAAGGTTGCCAACAGAAACATCGGTCAGATCGTTGAGGATCTTTGGGATGCTATCGAAAGTAGGTAGGTTATTGAGCCCTTCTCTTCGACAATCCTTCCAAAGCATGAACATGATTTTCAGGGGGTCGGCGTTTGACACTTGGGGCTGAGAGCCAAGAGCTTTCTTGATCGTCTCAGATGGACTCGAGGTAGACAGAGACTCTGAGTTTGGAGAGGGCGTGGTCGCGGCCTCATGCTTGAGAGAGGTGGGCGTAGCCGCATCATGACGACTGGATCGTCGGTCGCTGGCCAAGATGTCAAAAATGTCAATGACAGATTCATCGTCGAGCGCACAGGCCAAGAAGCAAGCAAATATGCGGTTCTCGAGTCTTCGGGTACCTGCATCAGCTGCGTCCGTATGCGACCTTATCCAAGACTGGAGCACCTCTTTCACAAACAGCCATCCGTTTCCATTAACCCTTTCTCGGAAGAAGCGACGATTTCCTTCATGGTCCTGGAAAGCTGCGCTGAGTATTGCGAAACACGTTTGATATAAGTCGAGGGAGAGAGATGACTCGTTGCTGGGAGCATCATGTGCATTCACAATGGTTTGAATGACGTCCAGGATAGCTTTGAAACCGCCGACATGACGAAAGGCATCTTTGGGGTGGCCTTTGGAAGCACTGTTGAGTAGGAATTGGCGTATGAAGTGCGCCGCTTCTACTCGTCTTTCCAAGCCATCAACGAGGCCGCCATCGTCGATGTCTTTAGTCAAGCTACGGAGCTGACCTTGAAGTTCCTCTATCTCATCGTTGGAGCATTTGAGTGTAGAAGCTCGACGGCGAGGGGCCATAACATGGACCTGATGTGGCACTGAGATATGACGCGCCGTCGCATTTGTCACCGAATCTCCATCCTCTTCACTTGCTTACGGCACCGACGGCGAATATCGAAGACCAACGCACACGAGTCGCGTGCCTAGTCCTTGTGCCTTGTACGTGGTCATTGGGTCGGATGGGGCTACACAAAAGTGTGCACGGTATACGTCATGTGTCATGCATCGATTCCCCGCACTTGTATGTGAAGACACGCCCGCTGCCTTCGATATTCTGGTTGCGCGTCTTTGCTCTCATAGCAAGAGCGATTGGAACACAATGGGATCTTGCAGATGAAGCTGCTAAATTTAGATATGTTGGATCCGGCTTGGTGGCTTCGATGTCTTGGCATCGTTTTGAAAACGTTATCGCCTGGAGCCTATCGCTTCCGGGGGACTGGGAGGTCAGGCGAGCGTATCCCAGATGACGCCTTGGACGCTTATCGCCAGCCTCTCTATATAGCAAATCATCAACAGCTCCTTCAACTTCTGCAACAGCTCYCATCACCAATACCTTTTTGAGAGCATCAGCGGAAACATCAGACTCGGTCATTGAAGAATCCCAGAAACAACATGAGAGGTCTTTTGAGCTTATCGCTGCTGCCTTTGCTGGCCGCAGCATCTCCATTGCTTTTTGAATCCGCTGAAGATAATGCCGCACCCATATTCTCCTCCTCCCAGTCCGACGAGCTGCCAGACTCCTACATTGTCGTGTTCAAGAAAGGTGTCTCTCATGTTGATGCTGTCGAGCATCATGACTGGATCAACAATCTCCATGTCCAGTCCGAGGCTGCAAGGTCGAAGAAGAAGAGAGATCTGTCCGATCTGGTCTTCTCCACCTTCGAGGGCTTGAAGCACACCTACAATATTCCCGGAGGCTTGCTCGGATACTCAGGTCACTTTGATGAGTCGGTTATCGAGAGTGTCCGCAGGCATCCTCAGGTGAGCAACGCCGTGAATCTACATGTTCATCTACTGCCTGGGGTCCACGAGACTGCGCTAACACGCCTATTTCCTCTCGTAGGTGGCATATGTCGAGAAAGACTCGATCGTTCACACGATGGAAGAGACGCCCGAGGTTGAGAACGGCGCCCCATGGGGTTTGGCCCGGATATCGCACCGTGCCAGCCTGAGCTTTGGCACTTTCAACAAATATCTGTACTCTGAAGAAGGTGGCGAAGGTGTTGATGTCTATGTGGTTGACACTGGTACCAACATCGAGCACGTTGATTTCGAAGGCAGAGCTCACTGGGGYAAAACCATCCCAAGCGGCGACGTTGATGAGGATGGCAACGGTCACGGCACCCACTGCTCCGGCACGATTGCGGGCAAGAAGTTTGGTGTTGCCAAGAAGGCGAACGTATATGCTGTCAAAGTGCTGGGCTCGAACGGCTCCGGCTCCATGTCCGACGTCGTCAAGGGTGTTGAGTGGGCCGCCAACAGCCACGATGAAAAGATGAAAGCTGCCAAGAAAGGCAAAGGCAAGAAGGGCTTCAAAGGAAGCGCCGCAAACATGAGCTTGGGCGGCGGCAAATCAGTCACATTGGATCTGGCGGTGAACGCGGCCGTCGACGCCGGTATCCACTTCGCCGTTGCCGCCGGAAACGATAACGCCGATTCCTGCAATTACTCGCCAGCAGGAGCGGAGAAGGCCGTCACCGTTGGTGCTTCGACTCTCGCCGACGAGCGAGCTTACTTCTCCAACTTCGGCAAATGTAATGATATCTTCGCTCCCGGGCTGAACATTCAATCCACCTGGACCGGCAGCAAGCACGCCATCAAGACCATCTCGGGGACATCCATGGCGTCTCCTCACATCGCTGGTCTGCTCGCGTATTTCCTGTCTCTCCAACCTTCCAGCGACTCTGGCTTTGCGGTTGCCGACATTACTCCCAAGCAACTCAAGAACAACCTGATCGCGATTGGTACAACTGGCAGCCTGACTGACATTCCAACGGGCACGCAAAATGTAAGTCCCAGATCCTATCATGGCAATGAAGAGCGCTAATGTTGGTCACAGATCCTGGCCTGGAATGGCGGTGGTTCAACGAACATGACCGAGGTGTTTGGTCAGACAGGATACACTGCAGACTCGAGAGCTGAAAGCTTTGAGGAGCATTCCGAGGAGCAGAAGTTCATCCAGCCTATCCAGGAACTGAAGTAGACCTACCTTTAGGATTCACAACATCCTGATTTGACGGATATTGCAGCGTGGGGCCGGAATGCGAGCAATGCTTAGGTAGTACTTTGCTGTGGGCCAATTCTGGGCCAATTCTGGGCCAATTCTGGGCCTAATTGCATTATATACTGTTCGGTTATCCGCTGGGTTGATCTGCTATCTACGGACCATATAGGAGAGTGCTAGGAATTTATAGCTTGGGACTTCTCCACTGCGCGGTTAAGAGATGACAGCTTTGGCTGTTTCTTGCAACAAATGTTCGATATTGTTTTCACGTGCGATGCTCACTCTAGGTCCGTCAAAAAGTACCGACGTACGAGGGGTATCTGGGGCTGGACCTCTTCAGCCTTATGCACGCTTGAGCGCAAGTCTTGGCAAAGGCTGGGCGGACCCAGAATGCGGCCGTCAAATCGTACTAAGTATTATATGTACAGTAGCTGCAAGCCGTGCGCAGTAGAGTAAGTCGACAAAAGATCCAATTCGCTGCTCGTCTCGCTCCACTGCCGTCGCAATGCCAACCCCTCACTGGCTCCATTCTGGTAGTCTCGTGCGACTGCAACCAAGTACCAACGCCCTTAGTCGGCGTCATTCCTGATTGAGCCGACATCGATGTTTCAGCTCCTCCAATTCGATAATCTTTACATTCAAAAGCGAGCCGCGATAGTGAATGGGTAACCATCATTCAGGAAGCTGGATCTAGCTCTCACTCGAGAGACTCTCGGGACATTACGAATGCGCCGTCTTCTTGGGAGTCAAAGCCTGAGGCTCAGCTGACCTGGAAGTACCACACCGTCGCTGCCCGCTCGATTTGCCCCACAAGACAAGATTCATGTTCAGATACCATCATGGCTTACAATCCTGCCAGCCATTATTCGCCAGGCCAGCATAATCAGCACCAACACCCTCCTCCTGGACGCAATCATCCATATGGTCATTCCAACCTTGTCCAAGCCGGTCCACCCTCTACACTTCATAGAGCTTCAAGTTTTGATGAGGGGGACGATGGAGCTTTTCCTCAGCCTGATGCGGTCATCAGACACCATTCGAGAGCACGGGGCTCCTCAGGTACCGCCGCTATGCAGAACGATGAGCTCCGCATGAACCCACAAAGTCCCTCGCACCCTCCTCGATCCACATCCTACGGCGCCAATACTACCCCAGGCTCTCAGCAATACACTCCCCCAGCTCTTCCTCCTCGGCAGCCATACAATCCTCAACAGACATATAATCCTCAACAATATRGCATGCCGCAGCCGCAGCCTAGCCCCCAGCTCAACAATGCATTTGCTACCACCTTCAACTCGACTTACCAGAGCTACAACCCAGCAGCCTATCAACCGCCGGCTCCTTTACCGCAACAACCATATGGCATCTTCCCAAGCCCCTCTTTCTCAACCCC
Source organism: Ramalina peruviana (assembly GCA_001956345.1). Lineage (NCBI taxonomy): Eukaryota > Fungi > Ascomycota > Lecanoromycetes > Lecanorales > Ramalinaceae > Ramalina > Ramalina peruviana. The sequence continues at coordinate 4,706 of MSTJ01000125.1, read as the reverse complement.
GACCCAGCCCCCTCCCCCGCCTCCGCGCCCATATGACAATAGCTACAGCAGCAGGATGTCGCCTCCCTCCGCCTCCAGCGCTCAATTCTCAAATCCCTTACCATACCGCCAACAGCCTCTCCCGCCGTTGCCAGATTCAAGCACCATTGCATCAAATTCGTCATATACCCCTCCCGCCCCTCCCGCCCCTCCGTTCTCGCCTGCTAGAGATGCATTCAACTCCGACAGCCCATCATCATCCTCCATTCCTCAATATGCATTCTCCAATCCTCGGCCCGGTGATCGCTCATCCCTTTCCAGCAACCATCCACCCAGCCTTCAGCATCAACCATCCAGCGGCAGTCAGCGCATGCCGTCCCCGACTATACACCGAAGACCAGTTGGAGGAAACGCATCCTTGCCGCAGACGCCAGGGACTCCGGGTCCAACGCCTCCGGCACACTCGCCCCAACGTTCGGATACTCTCGGTCGGCATCCGCAATCCCGGCCTTTGCCTGGGCCTCCAGCTGCCGATACGGATTACTTCACAGCCAGCAATGGATACGCGAATCAGGCTGAAGAGTCGGGATATGATGACCTGATGCAGGAGGTCGAAGCGGCCGTCATGGGCAGGCCTCCTCCAACGARCCGACAAAGAAGCGATAGAGCCTCGCAAGCTTCGCAGCAAGACCGAAACAGCTACGACCAACCGAATGGAAATATCGCTCCCATGGGACATGATCAGTATGTCAACTACGATGCTTACAGTGAAGATAGCGATGCCGAGGCAGAGGCAGGATTAGCTGCGATGCAATCTGCCGAGCAGGAAGAGGCGGCAGATGCAGCAAGGAGGCAGAGCGGAAGGTCATCGCACCGAAGATCTCATGGCTCACAACAATCAGAGCAAGTGATTCGTGAATCCCCGGCATCAAGTGACAGCGACATTCATGTCGATATGAGTGCCTATGACGGCGGCTTTTCTGCTGGAGGATATCATTATGGGGATGATCCGAACCCTCAAGAGTACGGAAATCTGTATGGGAACCAAGAGCGGGAATTTGCCACTGCAAGGTCCTCTCAACGTTCCAACGTGTCGGAAAACACGCGCGATAGTGGCAGTGGTCTATACGATTACCCAATCCCGGACCCAAACTACGTTCATCCCTTCGCTCCCGCAAGAGTTGATACCGGTGGTACTGGCGGCCTGTCGGATCCCGGAGCGCTACCCAGGAGACTGAGTTTCGAAGATGGCGATGAAGCGACGCTGGTGGATACCGAAAGCTCGTATCCATCGACAAGCCCCAGTCCATCTCGGCAAGGTCTACCAGACATGTTCTTCCACCCTGGCACAGGGCGTCGTCCGCTCCCGGCTGCGCCAGTCGAACACTCGGTCCCGCAGCTCATGCCTGCAGGCACCTACAAGGATCCTGAGAAGCTGATACAGTATGATGAGTTTGGCCGCCCCAGATTTCCGCTGGATCCAGACTCCTACAATCAGATGCTGACGCCCTCCGGTACTCCGGTTCCCCGATCTTCATCTCTTGTCAGCCATGGCAGTCAACCAGTGACCCAGCAACCAATCCGATCCAAGACCGACGCTGATCGTGCCAAGATTCTTCGACAACAGCAACAGCAGCAATCTGGCTTGCGGGCAGCCTCCATCTACGGCACTGATGCATTCGGAGATGACAGTCTCAATGCTAGCGCAGAGCTTCTGGGCCTCCCAACYATTCCAACCGGCAAACGGAGGAAGTTCAACCCGGCGAAGCTTTCCACGAGTGACTTCAAGAGGTGCGCTGAGCCGTGGGCGTTGAGCTCTGTCACCAATTGGATGAAGGAGATGAGCGAAGGGGAATCTGACCTCAAGGAGCATGCTGTCATTGATGGCATTGTCGCTCTGTTTACTCATAAGGTGCCCACGATGAATACGGCAGACGCAGAGGCGCTAGGGGCTAAAGTCGTGCGCACAATGCTCGAATCTGGCACCTTGCTCAAAGAAGAAGAATGGGTGAAGTTCGGGAACGAGGAAATGTCGGGGGTCTTGTTCCAATTGACCGGTGCAGGCTGCTACTCTTCCCGAGTACACACCGAGACGTTACCTGGTAGATGCTATGCCCATCATTGCATGCGGACGTTGAAGAAGATCAATCTTCAAACCCAGATACTCGAGCCTCAGCGGAAGGCTGAGGACTGGGCCACGTTCTACAAGGTCAAGAAGGAAGACGTCGAGAACGTTGACAAGAAGGAGATTGAGCGCCAGAACAATCTGCATGAGATTGTCACTACGGAAGACTCTTTCATGGATCAGGTCAATGTGCTGCGCTTGCTTTACAGGGACGAATTGTTCAAGCATCAGCCCCCTATCATTGCGTCGAAACGAAGGGATCAATTCATGAACGATGTCTTTGGCAAGGTAGACGCGATCAAACAGGTCAACGAGGATTTTTTGCTGGCCCAACTCAAGTATCGGCAGCAGGAGCAAGGCCCCTGGATTAGTGGCTTCAGTGATATCTTCCGTGAGTGGATCCGCAAGGCCAGAGTTCCATATATCGAGTACGCTGCAAGCTTTCCAAAGGCTTCCTCGCTCATCCGTCAAGAAGCAACTCGCAATCTACTCTTCCGTGAATTTCTGGATCAAATCCGCGAAGACGAGCGTTCGAAGAGGCTGGGGTGGGATACATACCTCAAGGCTCCCATTACCAAACTCCAACGGTACAGCCTCCTCCTGTCCGTCGTTCACCGGCATACGGTGAAGGACTCCGAAGAAAAGCGCAACCTGGCGACAGCAATAGAGGAGGTCAAGGTAGTGACGATGGAGTGCGATGTCCGAGTCGCGGAAATGTCGAAAGCTGTGGATCTGTCGGAATTGGCATCCAAGATTCAGCTGCGGCCCTCGATGAGTGATATCCAACTCAATCTCATGCATTTGGGGAGGGAGATCATCTACCGGGGAGACCTCCAAAGGCCCGGTTCCGGCAAGTTGACGTGGGTCGATGCTCATGCAATACTGTTCGACCATTACTTTGTCCTGGCGAAAATCGTCGAAGCAAAGCATCCGTCAGGTGGTCAAAGGGCGGAGATTTACGATGTCTCCAAACGACCCATACCCATGGATCTGCTCGTATTAGAAAGCGCCAAYGACGATCCAGTCGTCAAGTCCACCTTGAAGGGACTCGGATCTGTGACTACAGTGACGACGAGAGCCGGGGTGCAGACAGAGGCACGTCCCAGTCGGCAGGCAAACGGCCAGATTGGCCCTCCTCTCATGCACACAGACACATCATCGTCGACGGCTTCCACAAGTACGACTGGCTCTGGCAAGACACTCATCCCTGCCACCAGCCTTGATAGTCCGAAAGATGTCATGTACCCGTTCAAGATCCGGCATCTTGGGCACAAGGACACCGTGGTGCTGCATGCTCCGTCCAAGCAAGCCAGGCAAGATTGGTGCTCCAAGATCATCGAGGCCAAGACGAGACACGCTGCCTCCCTGTACAAGCAGAATGCGGAGCCTTTCCGATTGCGCGTAATAGCAGACACAGCGTTTGCATACGAACCTATGACAGGGTCGGGTAAGGGCATCGTCATCAAGGGAACCCCACTGGATAGAGCCATCCGAGAGGTCGAAAAGACCTTTGAGGGTACCGCTGCACGACCACCTCCCGTTTGCAGAGCAGCGGTCAACTGTGCGACTTCGTTCACGCAACCCAATGGCACGCAAACGTTGGCCATCGGAACAGACTACGGGGTCTACATGACCGAACACAATAGCCCCCGTAGCTGGATCAGAGTGAGTTGCTTGCCTGTCTATATATGATCACACCCCAAACAGGGTAGCTGACCTTGATTCTTCAGGCCATCCCCGCCACGCGTGTCACCCAAATCGCTGTTCTTGAAGACTTCTCCCTCTTCCTCATCCTCACCGACAAAACCCTCATCGCTCACCACCTCGACACCATCCTCCCCGCCAGCTCCTCCTCGTCCGCCCACAATAACACCGCGACCTCCTCCACCCAACGGCCCCCCCAGAAACTCTCCGGCGCCCGAGACATCGGCTTCTTCGCCCAAGGCCGGATGAAAGACCGGCAACTGATCTTCTACAAGAAGCGCGAAGGGGTCTCCTCCATCTTCAAAGTCCTCGAGCCCATCTACGGCAAGAGCGGCGCGCCCAACTCGACCAACGCCTCCGCCTCCTCCAACAACAACCACTCCTCCATGCGCTCCCGTCTCGGCGGCATGGTCCAAGCCGCCCGGACCACCGCGCGCGGGGGCACCACCGCCTTCTTCCGCGAATTCGACGAATTTTACATCGGGAGCGACACCTACGCCATCAACCTCTTCCACAGCACGCTCGCCATCTCCACCGCCAAGGGCTTCGAGATCCTCACTCTCGACAAGAAACTCGCCTTCTCCATCCCCAACTTCGACACCGCCGCCTCCTCCTCCTCCTCCTCCTCCTCGACCACGAATTCCACTGRCGGCACCGGCAGCTCCTCCACCATGAAGCAAATGCAAAACCGCACCGCCAACCAACGGCCCTTGGGCATGTTCCGGCTCTCGGAAATCGAGTTCCTCCTCGCGTTCGAGGATTTGGCTTTATACGTCAACAAACACGGCGAAGTCTCGCGGTCTGTGATCATGGATTACGTGGGCAAAGCCAAGCAGGCCTGCCTCGTCGAAGGCATGTACCTGATCCTCATCTGCGAGAAGGGGAGCTATGTCGAGGT